>JAUMTR010000019.1:5899879-5910579 GCA_032270685.1 Microctenopoma stevenorrisi | reverse complement strand
AAAGTACGCCTTGTGTGGAGACTCTTTTTATTTTGTTCGCTGGCTGTCTAGATACATAGTTACGTGTTTTGAGGACAGCACAATATTACTTAATTGGTAAAACGTTGTTTAAACTGCTACTAGAAACCATTACTGATTGTGTCAATAAACCCATAGTATATCTTAATTACATATTGAATTTACGAGTGGTTTTTACTCTTTAGAGGTAAAACTTACTAAAAAATTAGGCAATATTAAACAAAAAACAGTTTTATATGTGACTCATTGTGCCAGGACAATGAAAAGATGATAATATTAAAGACAAACCTTGCTACGTAGAAGAATCTGAAATGTTAGCGTGCTTTGTTTGGCAGGCGAGGGAACGGCTGACCACACATCTACATTAGCTCACAATAAGAATGTTCAACGGTCTGGGTGATGATTTTGTGTCACATATTCATCAAAGATAAACACTCCACCTTGAAATGATTTCACTTACTGTTAGACCTCCTTTCTATTCTCTATCTACGAATAACTGTTCATCACCTGGCACCATTAGACCACAGGCATTCATAACAATGTCTGCAGGAAGAAGAATGCGTCGCCTCTGTCACAGTGGTTCCCGAGCTCGTTCCTCAGCCCCCATTGTGCTGCATGTTTTCCAGCCATCCACTGCTGATGACCTGGATGACGTTGCTCAGTCAGTGAGAAGCTGATAGACACCCATTCACTCTGTCCTACCTTACTTCACGTTTCTGAGATGCTATCTGTCCATTCACGTCAATAGGGCAAAGTGTATTATTTGGAAAACGTATGGAATGAGGGTGACACTGGGATCAGATTTCTTTTCCTGCTTTCGATCTTTGACACGAGCCAGTTGAAAAGGCCCTCCTGAAGAACATATACAAAAAGGGACTCTTTGTTTATGTTAGAATAGATGAACTGGCTCCAAATTATCTTCAAGACTGTGGTCAGACTGTGGTCGTCCACTGATGCTTGCCATAGTTATTTCAAATGAGTAATCAGGAAAGTGAAAAGCTGATATTATTAAAGACAAATGTCAGTGTGCTTTGTTTACAGTTTCGTGTTAGTGCATACGACAGCATACGTTCATTTGGATTACTGCAATGCAGGAAATAATAGAACAGTAACTGGAGAATGAAAAAGTAACTTCAACCCAGACTGGTATAGGAGTGTTAACTTGCTCCAGTTGCCCTCCTCAGTAGAAAAAATGCAATTGCCACTAAAATACACAATAGTCTTGCTTTGCTATAGTTAACATTTACTGTGAATAATAATCATATGTCAATATTCTTTGAGGCAGTTACTTTTGTAAACTACACGTGTGAAATGCACAAACAGTATATGAACTGTGGAACGATATTTTATTATATTTCTCTTGGACTGATACCTGACACAGTAGCAATTGTAACTGTGTCTGATCGTAAAAGCGTTAGAGAAACTCTACCAAATAAAGTTCAAGTGGAAACCTATAAAGCACCACCAGAAACAGCAGTAATTCCAGTTTATTACATGCGCAGGCGACTTCTTGACAAACTCAGTACGTGTAGAGGGAACAATGACGGTAAAGAACTCTTGAGAGCGTAGGTTATGACTGTTAAGTGACAAATAGGAGGAAAGATCTGATGGCACCTGACCTGTAATGGACGTGTAAATGAAATTCTACCAAGACATCTGCGTGTAAATAATGAAGACCAGTAAACCAGAGAATACAAAGTACAGTGGGGCATGAGAGGTTTACAGTCCGTAATAAATCTTAGCGCTCCATGGAAGGCAGCAGCCAACATCTGTAGTGAGCTGGCAGAGGCGTTCATGTAGACTATGTCACCATAATCAAGGTGAGGTAAGAAGGTAGCAGCAACAAGTCTCTTCCTAGTTCTTAGCACGAGAGTAAATCATTTTAAACTCTTCCCTTCACAGGCCACACGAAGCACAGACAGAAAGCATGTGTTTTTTTAAAAGAATATCTATCTAACATGCCCAAACATTAATCAGAGGTTAAAGTGGCCAGTTACTAATTAAAGAAACACAACGTCTCTATATAAAAAAAGCTAATCAGCCAGTTGTGTTGTTTATTATCTTAACTAGAATCTTTCCTGGTATGATCCCTCGTGTATTTGTTCCAACACCTGCACCCCCCCTCTTCTCATCTAACTAATTCCTTTTCAGTGTGTGTGTAAACAGGTATTTGTGGATGCCTGCCTGGGATGTTTGCATCTCCTGCCCCAGTGGAAATACATCGACCTTAACTGTCAGTCGGCTGGCGGTGATTTAATGCAAGCTCACCGTTGTGTCTGTTAAATGCGTGTCTTTGTAATTTAGGATTTTGATGACTGTTTGCTGCCTGATGCCTGAGCCAGGATGTAAATCATTATCTTACAGGATGACCTGATTTCTAGTTTCAGTAGGTTTAAGTGCTACTTTTTCTATTCTCCACTTTCTTTGTAGCGTCTTAAAAGTGTGATATATAATTAGACAAAAGCTAAAAAATGACACTCAAGCAATACAATGAGTTTGATTATTATTTATTATTTAGTGTATTTACTACGAATAAGAAATAATAATATAGACTTTAAATTTACAGCACACTTTAATTCACTTATTAAGTGTTATATTATTAGTAGTATTATCAATACAGGTTGACTTAATACACCGTCAGTACACACCGGTGTGCTTATGTACACTCACTCTATAGTGCATAACACCTGACATAACTGTATGTATAGCACATGTAAAGCAGGTCCACCAAATGTACACGCTACATGACAATTTAATATCACCAGTATATAGAGATATTACAGCCATGCAGTGTCCGCTGAGTAGCCACAATTGCAAAAGGGGAAACTCTGAAACTCATAAATTGCAAAGTGTAGACACAGGTGGATTATTAAACTCACCACTAGCAGAGCTGGAGTCACCAGCTACATCTGCTAAATCTCCCAACATGACACTTTCCCACCTTTCTTTGCACAATCTAGAACAAGCCAAAGTTTCATTAGAAGTCCTGAGTCTGTTATTGGTGTCTGATCCGCATTTTTTTTAATGAAACACTGGCTTTTAGCATCTGAGCTAGCTTTCCTTACTGCGAAAAAAGTCTCCACATGTCTTGCTCACATGTAAATAGTATATGTGCTCAGCCTTCGCCATGTTTTGGCTGGGTCACAAATATACAATGTTCTAATAGATCATATTTCTATTGATGCAAATGTGGAATAACCTAATAATAAACACATGACATCATTTTACAGCTCTACGATTTGTGCATCAGTACGTATTGATGACTTAAACTATCTTAGTTTGCATTCATTCATTCAGGGTTGTCAACGTTTAGCTGACGGTTGTGGCAGCTTAGAAATTTTTATTTTTCATATTTTTAGAAATATGCATCGTACAATATTGCCATGGACAAATCCACTGCTTTTTGTCTTTGTATGATAGTGTTTTCCAGAGAATCAAAGCTGAGGAATGTAACAGATACCACACATGTGGAGCCATGATCAGAATGTACAGTTTGTCTCGGATACCACAGCAGTATGGTCACTGCTGTTTTATAACATTTCCAGAAACCTTATGGGTGAGGGCAGTCAATGTGCACTACAACGTACAACTTCTGTGATGATAAGTCAGTATACTGCACAAACTGGCGATCTAACCAAGTCAGCCATCAAGTCAGCTGAAAAGGCAATTAGTGATTTAGGCTCAGATGACGATAGAAAAGGTAAATGAAAAAGCAATCCAACACGAGAACATATAAGTAAGTAGGAAAAAAATGTAGGAGTAAGTCGATTTTTCTATTCTGGTATTTGGGAAAGTCTGTGGTGTGCCGTACGTCACTAAACCATTTATTTTTCCATCTGTACCACAGTCCATCAGCTTGCCCATCACACCACCGTGTATGTAGATCTCGCCTACAGTCTCCACCATGATCCATTTCCTTTACTTTTGATCTACTGGGGGTGGTGCAGTTGGAACACTATGTTTACCAATACCACTGGTCTGTCTTTCCGCTGTGACATATAAACATCCCCCATGTGACAGCAGAGATCACACCACACAGGTCAGCTGACTTCCTGTGTAGCTGCCTGATTACGCAGCAGGTAGACAAATTGTCCATTTATACACTTTTAATTCATCTTCGCATGCATAGCTGTGCCACAGGCCAGGCGAGGGAACGGCTGACCACACATCTACATTAGCTCACAATAAGAATGTTCAACGGTCTGGGTGATGATTTAGTGTCACATATTCATCAAAGATAAACACTCCACCTTGAAATGATTTCACTTACTGTTAGACCTCCTTCTATTCTCTATCTACGAACTACTGTTCATCTCCTGGCACCATTAGACCACAGGCATTCATAACAATGTCTGCAGGAAGAAGAATGCGTCGCCTCTGTCACAGTGGTTCCCGAGCTCGTTCCTCAGCCCCCATTGTGCTGCATGTTTTCCAGCCATCCACTGCTGATGAACTGGATGACGTTACTCAGTCAGTGAGAAGCTGAGACACCCATTCACTCTGTCCTACCTTACTTCACGTTTCTGAGATGCTGTCTGTCCATTCACGTCAATAGGGCAAAGTTTATTATTTGGAAAACGCACGGAATGACACTGGGATCAGATTCCTTTTCCTGCTTTCGATCTTTGACACGAGCCAGTTGAAACGGCCCTCCTGAAGAACATATACAAAAAAGGACTCTTTGTTTATGTTAGAATAGATGAACTGGCTCATCTTGGAGAATCTTCCAGACTGTGGTCAGACTGTGGTCGTCCACTGATGCTTGCCATAGTTATTTCAAATGAGTAATCAGTGTCTTGTTTCAGCAGCCTCACCCAAATGATCGCAGGCTAAAAAATCACTTTTTCCCTGAAGCATAGTCTCCAACCTTACCAATCAGTCGCTACTTTTATGTTTTGCTTTACAGCTTCCTGTTTACTCCGGGTCTGATTTCTGAAAGACATGTCTCTGTGATGGCCAAACAAGCAGAGGCCTTCACCATCAGTGCTAAGTTACTGGTTTAAACACATGTTCTTGTTTAAAGTAAGCATTATGATTCCCAAGCATGTTACAAGATGTTCAAATTGTGGAGAGTAATAAGATAGCTGTAAATGCTGCTCTGAACGATAATGCTAATGTTCTCATCTTTTCCTGTTGCTCAGAGCAAACTGTGAGACGTCTGGGTCAAAACAGAAATATACTGATGTCATGTGCTGAATACTCGGTGTGTCTTTGTAACACTAGATCAGTTAGTTTGTTAGATACTGGTTTTCGCAATGATGTTAAGTAAAAGAAAAAAAATATTGTGTATATTCTCTAAATGCAGTACAAATATTGCATACGTCCATGTTGTTGATGTGTGGTTGGAATTTATGAATATGAAATGAAATTTTCATTTCATGGAAAATAGAATTTGATAAGACATAAACAGGGGGAGTCCCATCAGCTCTGCTCTGCAGGGGCTCTGTCATACCACCTCTCACTCCTGTCTGTGAAGTAGCACTTTAGTTTCATGAAAATCACAAATGTTCACATTACGAAACACACCTTAAAACTAACTAACGACCTTAGTTTTGCTCAGTTTTACATCTCGTGTTTTGTTCTTTGTTGTCTTTAAGCAGTTTTTTTATATAGAATGTATTTATTAAATTAGTCATAACATACTTTAATTCATAAATCATCATTCTGTGATGTGGTTGATTGATTTACTGTCAAAGATACAAAGAAGAGCTGTTGCTTCCTGTAAGATTAATTATATGGGTCAGTGAAACTGTCACTACAAAAACTGTGCTTCCATGTTTTTATCATAATGTAAGTAACAACTGGTGGTATCAATAATGCAAAAAGGTGTCTCAAAATATTCCTTAAATGCAGTGAAAATGTACCCTGTGTGTGCTGCTATTGACATTTCAAGTCAGACAGGTTGTGTCTAAGGCCTCCTCCACCTTTCTTGAACGAATGGTTAACCTAAACATGCATCACTGCTCTCACGACCCTCTACCAACTATGTTTTGATCAAAATGAGTGCATCATTGTCCTTAAGTGAGTATGAAGGTATTTATATTCCTCCTGTTCTGGACCATCCTCATCTTTAGCAGCTGTTTAGTTAATTCATGCTCTGTAGTGTCTCCACCACAATGCACCATATACAGTGTATTTGTTATCTGGTGCTTTCGCGCCTGGTCTTTAGGTTGGACATGTCTTTGCCTCAGCTCGTTTGGAGATTTGAACAGGACAGGCCTGTGCCCTCTTTCCTTTTGAACAAACATAGCAGACATGTACGGAATAACACAGATCAGGATGTGCAGGACCAGGACTCCAGACTTTTAGAGCACGTCTTTTATCGATGAGCACAAGCTGTCATTCCAGGCGTGTAAGCACAAAGCTAATCTGGAATTTAAATACTCAGAGATTTTGCTTGATGAAGGTAGGGGTACTTCCTGTCTAGGATCTAGCAGCGACAACAGCCCTGTGATGATTAGCAAAAACAGTTGTGCGTTACTAAGAGTGAAAGGACATGCCGCTCAGTTTTACAGTGTTGGAGGTCCAGACCACTGGACTGACATCTCATTCATCATTCACGTGCAGGGTCTACAGTCTAAGATGCAGACACAGAAATGGGGAAGTGTCTTCCAAGTCTAACTGTGCAATTGCTGCATCTGTAGAGTGAACAAAAGATCAACATAAAATACATATGTGACTTTTTAATTTAACTTTGTTGTGCTTTAGTGTTTTCCTTTTATTATTTATTAAGATAACCCAACACATTGGTGTATCTACAGGAAATGCTTCAGTTAGTGAAATGTCAGATAATAAACTGCAGTTTCTACTGTTTGTTCACATTTTGGTTTCTGAGCAGTAGGAGCTACATTTTTATTTGAAATGCCACAGGTCTTATGTTTTCAAATGTTTTGTGACTGAAACCTTGGTGAATAGAAAATCTGAGATTACCAGTTTTACATCTATCGAATTTTATTTCATTCTAGCTCTTTGCTACCCACACACAGACATGATTCATTCCCACGCACACTCTCACAAGCATGGCTTCACCTATATATCACCATGCTAAGCGCACATAACTAAACATGGTAATGCATCTGTCTTTTACCACTTTGTGTGTTAGAGTCATTGATGTAAAGCGACGCTGGTGCACATGATTTCCCATTTTGGCTCATTTCCCAGATGTTTTATTTATAGTTATTGACTGCAATATTAGGTATTATATTTGATGTACCTGGCTGACACTGAACAGAATGTATGTAGTTCACTAAACCATAGTCTACACACCCAGAATAAGTCAAAGCACAGGTACTGGTACAGTTGCACCTTCGCCGTTTGCCAGAATGGAAATGTGTTTTCTGTGGCCCAGCTCTGCAGCCTTACTGTTGCCTGCCTGCCCGTGAATATTCGACATATATTTGTTTCCTGCTCTTGTCTTGCTTTTTGATGATTAATTACTTCCATGCCGGTCTGCTTGCAACCATCTGCCACTATCTTGACCACAAGCCTCGTTTATTTCCACCTGTACATGTTTGCCGAGCTGTTCCTTAAACTGTGAGAACTACCTCTGAGTCCTTGCTGCACTTTTTAAAACTAAATAACAGCATATTTTATAGTACATTTAAATTAAAAGCTACAGATACAGGTTGAGTAGCATGCACAGGTTGTTCGTGGTAATTTATTTGCAGAGTCGGCACTGGAGGAAGGGCTCCATGTGACAGGACACTTAATAAAAAAAGCCTGTCTATAATGCTTTAATATGACACTTTCCATACTTTTCACACTTTTTTTAATATGACACACAATTTCTGTGCAATGAGCTTGGCCAAAAAGTAAAAGCTGCTTAGTTTTTCAAAGAAAAGATTGTTTATATTATCTAAACATCAGCAGCCTACATTTCTGGTAAATTCATACTTTCCATTTCATTCACTCAGGGAGACGATGGGCACATTTCTTGGACAGTACACCTACACTTTTTGGTACTGTGCTCCCAAAACAGCAAGTGTGATGGCTGTGGGGAGAGGAGAGCAGTGTGGAACAGGTTTCTGCTGCTGGCTGAGTCATTATGAACCCTCTATGCATCAGAGAGGACACTGTCAGAGGGACACTGAGGAAGAGAGAGAGACAGAGACAGACCTAGATAAACATCTTGCACCTTTCTATGGAAAATCAAAAACTGTTGTGTGTGTGCATGTGGCAAGGCTAAGATGAAACTGCAAGAGGATGCTAATAAAGGCATAGATCAAAATACAGTGACAAAGATAGTAGAGGGGAGGAAGAAATGCAGACAGACAGAGAAACAGCCAGACGCAGAGACAAAGAGAGAATCAGCAACAAAAACGAGAAGTATAGATTTCCCAATATATGGACAGGGGAGTCCCCCAGGCGCAGTTATACAGCGGGGCTTATTCGTTCCACCTTCACATGGGGCGATAGGCTTTATCTCGTATCGCGAGTGGGCTCGTGTCAGAGCTGTTTGTCTACGGCTTGTTGTGTTTAGCGTCGCCTTCCCTATACAGACTCACAAAGCTTCAGCATGGCATGGGGAATCCCCCCCGCAGCTCTCTGCCAGTATCTGTGAACTTCTGCTACATTAAGCTTCACAGACATGTTGAAGGCATTTGTGAGCAATTTATAGAGATTTAATGTATACTGTACAATTCCAGGAACCCTTCTGCTGACTAAAATAATAAACACTGGTGGGCCCCCTTAGTGTTGTTATTGGTACACTGTTAGAAAAAAGGTGCAGTCCCTGCAGCAATTGGATACCGCTCTGTGCCTTTTATTTGGGAGAAAGTTGTGGTCTCAGTATCAGATAAGCAGGTCAACTCAGTCTGTGAGTTTTATTTTGATAAAAACTGAAGCGGAGTTTGACGAAATCAGATTAGATTACAGCGGATTCAGGAATAGCAGTTCACTGGCCATATATTCATTTCTATTACCCAGAAATGGACAGCAAGACAAATAAATAAGATCCTGTGCAGGTTAGGACCCATAGTCCTTATGATTTTATATGTTTAAATAACTCAAGTATTTAAACATATATGTATAATATAAAACTGAGATTTTCAGTGTTGAATTTTGTTTTCACTTAATGCTTTTTTCTTCCCACAGACAGACTGTAAAACATTCCCACACACACTCTCACACGCATGGCTACGACACTGTTGCCACCTTTATTGGGAATCATTGGCAACACTGCAGAATCAGTTATTAGAATTGTTTGTACCCAGCTGACTAAGAGAGTAAAGCCAAAACTAGAAAGTTGTATAAATGCATGGTTTTTCATGATTTTGTCTGTGTGTGTGTGTGTGTGGTGTGTGTGGTGTGTGTAAGTATGAAAGCAACTGAAATGACACTTCACCCACACCTGACACATTCAAGTGATCCAAATAAGGTTTATCTGACAGTCTGCTGATATTACCTTAGAAGCACGATGATATCTAATATGAGAAGTATGTTACTTTTGTTATTATTCTATAACAAGGGAAAATGTTTTATATGACAATCATTAAACGAGGACTTATACAGGAACAGATTAATTCCGCGAGTAAGGCTGCAGATCTATCAGATAGCAGAGAGAATAAACTTCTTAGAGTAGAGGTCAGTTTCCCGGGGGCAGCCGGGTGCTTTTTTCCGTCACATTAGTTCTTTCTGACTTTGTGGTTGTTTGACAATAATTTGCACAGCAGCCTCACTCCCCCCTACAACTAATAATCTGATGCTAGCTGCTCAACGTGTCAAGGTGTAAAACTAATAATGTCAGGTACCAAACACATAATGTTGTCTGTAAATGTCCTGAAATCCTGACCCTCATACATGCACAGTCATACTGACACAGAGAACACACGTTTGCCTTTTCATCATGAAATGGCAAACGTGTGTTCTCTGTGTCAACCACAAAGTCAGAAAGAACTAATGTGACGGAAAAAAGCATGTAAGAGGAGTTGTGGTTCTTTACATACAGAAGTATCTTTTACACAAATGTAGGAGTTTGGTTCAGTAGACAATAGCATGTCAATAGTAATGACTGTTATGACAACACATTTATTCAGGTCTGAAAACCACTGTTAAAATGTTGGCGAGTTACTAATTTATACAACAATTTGTATTAAAGATTTAAAAAGAAAATGCTGCTGACATAGTCTCTCCGTTGTCTTCGAGACGGCCTCATCACACGCACAAACCAAATCTACTCCATTCAGAAGATCTAAAATAGGTTCCACAGATCATTTTCCTCCTGAGATCAGATCTAACGATCCATGGTTATTGAATAGCAAAACCCTCTCACTATGCATAGCTTTTATTAAACGTTTCATGGCTATGACAGAAAAGTATGGTGTCTGTGCCTTATCACTATCTTCGCAAGGCCTCTCCTAGACAGGATGTAGTGCTGGGGGTGTAGGTTCATTTTAGATTACTTTCACAGAACTTGTTTAATAAATGTTGTGGTTCCGCTGTGTTGTGTTTGTTTTCATAGTAAATGTGGTTATTTCTCATTCTTCATTTGTTAGGAGACAACCTAAGACATAAGTGGTTTTCTTACCCCTCTCTCCCTTTCAGCTGCAGATTTTATCAGCTGTAGACACTTAATACCATATAGTAAGGAAAGATCAGACTGTTTTCTCTCTCCCCTAGTTGTGCTTCGTCCTTCTGTCCCTCTTTTTTCTGTTTCTGCAGGTGTCCTCGACCTTGGAGCTGTG
>JAUMTR010000019.1:5882602-5893583 GCA_032270685.1 Microctenopoma stevenorrisi | reverse complement strand
TGTAAAGTGCCCTGAAATGACTTTCGTTGTGATTTGGCGCTATACAAATAAAGATGAATTGAATTGAATTGAATTTTAATGACATTTTTAATGCTACTGAAAGAGAAAACGAACTACTGTGTGTTGCTGTCACTTTCAGTCAGAAGTAGCTGCCATTGCGGTAACAACTGAGGGGACCAACAATTTACGCTACAGGATCATAAATAGCAAGTTGGAATCTCCTAGTTAAACCATAAAATATTTAACACTTTTGTAGCTACTCACCTTGAAAAAGCTGTGAATAGAATTTGAGATTGTGAAACAAACACTTACTAACTGAGCTGATACCAGATACAGTAAATAGCATTAAAATAAACCATAATACATAAACAGAAGATAAATACATTCATACAAACATGCCATATAGAATATATGTAAATGACAAGCTTCATTAATTAAAACTTACCTATATAACCTATTCCAACCTACACACCTCAAGGTTATATACGTGTAATGTTACTGGGTATATACCTGTTTCATCTTCAGCCTTACACTTACCTGAACTCTCAGCTGGTTATTGAATAACTGCTGGACTCCAGCACATGGGCAACAAGAGGACAAGTGGTTTGGATAAATGATGGATGGATTATTAAATGCTGTCCTCTTTGTTGGCTGTGCTTGCACCTGAAGCTGATTTTAAAGTAAAACTGAAAGCCGCCATCCTTCTGTGGAGTAACATTACTATATAAATAAAGTACTCATATTCACACATATACTAACGTTACATGTGCTGAATATGAGTGAGGTTTCAGCTTGTGCTCACCTTAGACACTTACATGTAGACAAGTGGGAATATCATTAGTATAGGTAATATTTTGGTGCTATCTGGTGGTATAAAGATGAACTGTATGATCATGTTGTGTGTTTCTCGTGTTTTGATTTTACATATCCTTTTGTGAAGTTGGGTGTCCATTTTACACAGAGTCAGAGTCAGAGGCCCAAACATGAGGTAAACATGTTTGAGTTTGTGTGAAATGCTCACGTTTCAATATGGATAATTCACTTAGTCCTGAATAGTGTTTTTCAAAATGCTGCTTTAGTTGATATCAGATGGTGTGAAGGTCCATAACGTGCCACCCTTCCTAGGTCATTACATTGGTCATGTCCTGATTTTTTGGCAGCAAATGAGCCTTTACCTTATGACAGTGGCAGATCTAGAAAATTGAACATGGGAGGCAAAGGAGTGGCAGGTGATGTAGGCAGGTGTCATACCTCAGTGAAGTATAAGAAAATCCCCTATAAATAAATGGAGTCAAGCGATTATCCACAAATACACTTTAAAAGGCTGCTTTGTCAAGGGCCAAACTGTTATGAAAAAATAATCACTGCCTAACATCTGAAGATGATTTAAAGCCTTCACTTATTGTAAACAGAGAGTAGAGCCCTCTACACTTCTGTCAATAGTCACATGATCAATACCCCTTTGAACCCATCGGTTGCTGCCTTCCACCATGTCTCACACATCTCGTAGAATGCTTTGGATCACGAGCTGTTTCCTACTTTCCTTCTCCATACGGTTTGGGCTACATAGACAGTTGAAGAACTGTTTTTGGAGAAGAGACGGCATCCAGCTGAGGTAGCTGTGGTAAAACCCCTACTGTCTGGATCCAGGGGTTTTAGCTAAATTACTGCTGAATCAATATATTGCCCAAAACAACACAAAACATTATGACCGCCTTGGAATACAAAGAAATGACTGGGACAAATATATCCGAGTTTTTTGGATCTTGTACTGTCAGAATTAACTGCAGTTCATAAAATATCTGCCAGATGGAGCTAGAGCCAAGTGAAGACCAGACTCCTCGCTTAGCTGCTTAGTTATTCTTTGTCACATGAATCATCCAGAAGTATTTGCATCTTGTCAAAACAACTTGTCATACTTTTACATATGAACACCCAAATAACACCACATGTGTTGGAATGAACTCTCATTTCAAAACAATAGACATATTATGCTGAAATAACAGCTTTCCATCCTTTATGCTGTTACATGCCAGGGCAGCAGGCAGAGGGTTGTTGATGCCAACAGACTTAATAAGCTGATTTGCAAATCCAGTGACGTGGTGGGGATGAAACTGGACTCTGGAAACTGGACTGGAAAGTGGTGTCAGAGAGGCGTTTGTTGTCAAAATACCGGACAACACTTTCCACCCACTCCATGATGTTGTGGCCAGTTATAGGAGCACGTTCAGTGACAGACTGAAAACTTTCCTTCCTGTGGCCATCTCACTGTAAAACTCCCCCATCTGAAGGGTCAGTAATGACAATCTGCATGACTTCATACTCATACAGGCTGCAGTAACTAATACCAGTGAATGTCTTTGTATGTTCTCTCTTGTATTGTGTGTTTTTTTGTGTGTGTAATTTATTACCTCTCTTACTTTTACTTTTACTTTTACTCTTTCCACTGTCCACTGTAACCCTCATAATTTCCTCAAGTATTTCTGATTCTAATTCTGATTCTGATACTATTCTAAGAGAGATTTTTTCAGTGGGTTGTTGTCTGGCTGCATTGATTTCCTGGAGACCATTAGAGACTGAACCTAAGTGTGTGTGTATAAGGCAAGGCCTGGGTTTCAGTCATCGTTCCAGCTCATCCTAAAGTTATTAGGTGGTTCGAGGTTTGTACAGGCCAGAAAGGTTTATTAGCTCAGATGTTTGGAAACACATTTTTTTTAAGCCATTGCCACAAGAACACGGTATGATGTAGCATAAAGATGTCCTACGCAGTTGCCCATAACTTTCCCACTGAGTGATTGGACCCTACGTATTTTCACAGTTAATCGTAGTTGAATCATTTTGTTTTTCTCTGACGTCTTTTCACTAGTTTCAGGTGGGTGTAGTTGGAAAAGGGCAGTACTGTATACTTGTGTAGTGCACTAATCAGGATCTGAGTATAATCCAGAGACACAAGAGTGATTACTTCTGATCTGATCACATAGTCTTGGTGGTGCAGTTTTACTGGGGTTTTGAATGTTAAACCTATTACTACAGGCAGAGTTTTAATGAATTTTTAAAGGCGTCCTCTGAAACTGAGAATCTAACCTACACCCAAAAAACAGAGACAAAAATGTCTACCACCTCAGGAGTGTAACTGGAATATGTAAGTAGTCTAAGGTGTGATCGCTTAATGCAAAAACATCTCAAGTCTGAGAAAATTAAAGAGATACTCACACACACACAGAGATAACTCACATTACACACACACACACACACACACACACACACACACACACACACAGATTGTTTCTCCTTATTGTCTAATGAAACTCCACTGTAAGAACTAAGGTATAACGTTTGCAGTGTGTAGAAATATATTATACAGATCCGGGTCTGTGGTTCAGGCAGTACAGACATGAAGAACACTTTTCCATATTAACGTTTAACTACAGACAATGTGGTCTGAATTATATTGACTGTTATATTTCCACTGAATCCCGTGGTTGTGACCTAACAAAGATTTGTGGGACGATAAACAGAAGTGTAATAACATTATTATTTTTAATGCATCAGTCAGTCATGTTCATCAAAGATATCCACAGGCTGATGAATGAGCTTTTAGTGACCAGTGACTCTGTGTGTGTGCATCTTTCGTGTGTCTTCTGTCTTCTTCCAATATATAAGTCCGGGCCAGAGGTTAAAGCCAATTTTTGTTGTTTTTGTCTCTTTGCAAAAAATGCTGCATGAGCTCTGATGAAACTTCATCTTCTGTTTGCTCATGTAGGAAGCCTCAGCCCATTAGATACCACCTGGCTGCCTCTCAGCTTTTTTTCAGCTATTGCTTTATCTCTTCGCAAGGCTATGGTGGTGGGGTAATAAACAATCCTCTGCTCTGTGACACTTGCTCCGGCCTTTAAATACAGGGTTCCCTAAATATTCTTTTCTTATCAAACCACTGTTTGTGTGGTTTAAAAGGCTACACATGATAAGGCGTTTAATTTTTAAACGGACAGGGGCTTCAAACTGCTTCAGTCTGTTTTGATGGATATAAGAAAAACAAGTAGACTCTCTTCAGCTCAGGAAATGTATAGCTGATTAAAGATAGAGAGATAAACAGAAAAAAGTAAGTGAAACACATGATCTAGCCACAGCTGAGTGGTTTGAGAAAAGATGACGTTGATCAAAGTTCGGATATTTGAAGCGTTTAGACCATTTATATGTTTACGACCATTAGCACATATTTATTTCATTACATTTGATGCAGATATGGATCTAAATACTACTCAGTGTTTATTAGATGAGTGCTGAGAGGAAATCAGTAGTTCAGATTAAGTTTTCTTTATTATTTTGCCTGTACCAATGACAACACCAACAATCACTGAAACGTTGCTCAGACGTCTCTGCATCTTGAATCAAGCGCCGCAAAATAAATGCTCTTTACGTTACTGAACTAGCTTTGACAAACAAATGTGATGGAAATCATTGAATATCTGGTTTCTACTATATTCTGAAAAATGAATGAATATCTTGCATATGGGAAACAAACACTAATGTGTGACACACTCTCGGTTAAGACAAAACTGTTCTTCTCTTTTTGTTTCCATTGATCAGTAACCACTGAGATTCTGTGAGTAATTCGTGGTTTAGAGAGAAATGACTGAAATATAAAAGTTTGTTTATGTTTTAAAGCACTATTCTTAAAGCAAGGTCCTCATGTTCTTCAAATACAAATGAAGTTAAGACGTTTACATGTAACTACAGGGAAGCAGAAAGTCTTTCATGTACCAAAAATCCACCTGCACACATGCAAGACCCTCGTGATATTCACACAGGAAGGAAACGCACGTCAAAACCCGCCACAGTTTTATCCCCTCATCTGTGCCCAGCCTGCATTTCTTCTTGCAATTCATGTTCATGTGTTTGTGGTGAACTGAAAAATGATCAGTGCAACGAGGGTGTTAAACTGAAGAGAGAAAAAAAAGGAGTAGCGCAGCAACTCGAATGTGCACTGCACTGTGGTCTCTAAGTGAAAACTGATAACTTTGAAAAAACCAGGAAAAATAACTTGTCACAGTATAACTGACTGGTTTCAAAAGAAAGACGCACCTATCAGTCTGCTGCTGTAACTCAGCAGTGGAATATATGGAAATCAAGTTGATTATCAGGAGACAAAGCCTGAGTTGGAGTAACTTTCCAGTGGTCATGAAGAAAACCCACGCGAGTGTTGGTGCTCAAACATATGAAACACCTACAGATTTCAATAAGACTTTACTCATTCAAAAGTCATTGCATCATTTCACCAGAAGAACAATATTTCTATTTAATTCATGAGAACATATGTCCTCACTCTAATAAATACATTAAAATCAGCACCTTAGTGTTCATTGACTCTCTCAATATCTATACAGAATATTTGTTCGTGCTTCATATGGAAAGACATTACAGAACCATATTATTCAACTCAGAGCAGTTATTACAAGTCATATGAAAAGGAAACCTTTGGGTACAGTGATGAGTGAGAGTCAACCCTGCCCAAGACATTCTGAGCAGTTTATATTGGAGTGGAGTAAAACACTAAAACACAAAGCCCCTCGCCCTCAACCGTTCAGATCTCATACAGACCAAAGAAGTTAGCATAATGTTCATGACTAAGGTGCATCGGTTGTGATACGTTCACATAAACTCTGTCGTATTTCTGCAGCTTCAGGGTGGAGCCGAGATAGCTCTCTGCGGTCCAGGAATGACCCTGCTGAGCGCAGAAGCCTGCTCTGTGGGCCTCCATCAATTTGAGATACGAGGTAGATCCCGGTTTTCTCACAAACACATTGTGAAAGAATGAGGATGTGGGGGAGCAATGCTTAAAGATCAGCTCCACTCGTGTGTAAATATGGTAGAGTCCGCTCTTGTTGACCTGCAGAGCGCCATCTTCGACCCGGTAAATCACTCCTCCAGACAAGAATGCCCGACCGATACTGGGTTCCCATCGCAAAGTCATACGAAAATCTTTTTTTTCAATCCGCCCTGCAAGAGGAGAAATGTCAATTTCAGAGGTACGCGTTGTGAAGTGTAGCTTAGATTTGAATAGAAGACATTACCTATCACATGTGCTGCAATTCTTGTGTCCTTTTCTTCTGCATTGATCTCAGGTGTGTGGCCACCTGAAACAGCCCTCAGATTAGCCACTTCATTCCTAATATCTGGGAATGTATGCACTTGTTTGGGGAGGATTGCTGTGTGGTGAGACATGTTTATACATACCAATTTGCTTCGCAGCTGTATTAAACTCGGTCACTGGTTCACCCTTTAGAGAAATGAAAGAAAGATGGAGACATCTCAATACCACATCACAAAGACAGTTATGTCTCAGGGCTTTTTTTCATACGTTCTCTTACTGCACGAGTCATAGAGGATATCCTGTCTCTCTGGACGGGTGACCACAGATGGAACAACTAAGTCCTTGGTTTGCATCTTTAAATGTCAAAGTAGGGCTGAGGTATGTTAACACTTCAAACTATGGCACACTACTTTGAATTAATTATTAGTCTTTGTAGCCATCTGTTAACTTTTCCATGCTCCTACCTTACACCTATCACCCCCTCTCTATGCAAAGGTGAGAGAAGTCACACCTTTAAAATCTTTGCAGCCACCATTAAAATGGTACAAGAACCAATGTTTTACAAATATTACACTATTAAACAATTAGTCTTGTTGCTATTGTGATCAAACAATTTATCTTTGCACCACCTTCTTTTCAAGGTTTCATCACTTCAATATCTATTTTTCTATCATTCTACACACTACTGTCACAGTTTTTCATCACCTCCTAATGTTACTCAACCATTTCACACGGTGCTTAAGCGATCATTATCATGGCAACATAAGAAACAACTCAGATTTTCAATGTCTCCTCTCTGTTTTTTTTCATGTGCACACTGGTTGGCTTCTTACCTTTCTAATATCTCTCAGTTCCATCTGCATGTTGTATATCTGGTAGGCTTCAAACCCCAGGGATCCAAACACAAGCAGGAACAGCATCAAAACAACCAGGGCCAGACAGGGGCTAACCCCCATGAATCCCTGACTCTTCTGACGGCTCCTCGCCCTCTCCTGGGCCGGCGGGAAAGACCAGCACGGCACTAAACTCGGAGGCTGACCGGAGCGCTCTGTACCCCCACCTCCATCCACTAAGTACACCTGTGGCAAAGGATAGCACTGGTCACAGCTCATGGTGCAAGACCTACTGTGAGACAAAATGTGTGATCATATGTCGCCTCTGCATGAAAGAGGTGTGTGCTTTTGTCTGAGCACGTCTGACTTAAATGGCCAAGATTCAGCTGTCAAGATATTACCACCCACCAAAACCCGCCCACACCATCATTAGCCGAAGACAGGTTCACATCACTTCTCATACTTGAGAGGAGAAGAAACTATCAACCAATCAAATCGCCCTCTTGGATCGGTTGCATTGATGCATGCATTTATTTATATGTGCAAATCTGGTTGTATATGTTTGCTAGTTAAACTTTGTCTTTTGCACTTCTCAGCATGCACATAGCTAAATGAAGTGTAAAGAGGAAGGAAGCTAGAGGTTTCAGCTGACCCCTACCTTTCTAACCAAGACCGACCTTTTCACAAATTCCACGAAAGGAAAGATTTAGCAACCACAGACGCCTGCTCAGCATTTACATACACCCAGTCTCGGGGTACGGGTAACATCCATTTTAATCACTGCGTCTCTCACACACTCTAAATCAAAATGGATTTTTGTGGCATGACTGTTTGTCTGCCCCAGTGTGTTAGTAAACAGTGATACAGCAGTTTCAGTAGAACACAGCGTATTCTTGGTGGGAAGACGCTGCTGCCACATGAAAAGAACGCATGTCTCTGCATTGGCTTTTGTGCTGGCTGCTTCTGAAGAGCTGGTAGCAAGTCAGGCAGCGATACTTTACGGAGGTGAGAATGAACCCTAACCAATACCTCAGAGATGAGTTTACAGGAAAGCTGAACATAGACAGCGCTGCCCCACTCAGTGAAGAGTTAATACCGTTGTGGTCTTTCTGCAATTTTTGGTGCGCCTTCTGGGACACAAGGTATCTGAGCGGCTTTATCATTGCGGTTGCATCAGTTTCCATAAGACATAAGTGATCAACTGTTCCCTAATCAAGAAAATCAGTTTCCAAATATTAGTTGAGTGTTTAGTGGGTTTTTGCTAAAGGGTATATTTCCAACCTCATAGGTGGGGAAAAAAAGCTTTGCAGTTACCGGTGCTACAGCAGTGTTACCTCATGCGAGTATTCACCTACATATAGACACACGCTTTACTGATTCGTCACTATTATTTGCCAGTGTTACTTATTGTGCAAGTTCATGTTGCAGTTTGTACGTGTGGCCTTAGCTTCTGCGTGTCCACTGCTGCAAACGTTTTGTTTCATTTCTCCAAGCCCCTGCACAAAGGGACACCCACCTTGCAGCGTGCACAAAAAGCTCTAACCAAATGAGTAACTACGTCAAACGCAACCATAAACTGCAAAGTGTGTGCACTCTAAAAGCTGATGTGTCTGTTTCCCAGAAGTGTCATGCTCAACGCGGTCCTCGCAGTGGCGGCGGCAGCACAGAGTGGGTTAGGTGGGAGGGTGGGGTTTTGGGTTCTAACCAGGTCGTTTTCAGAGTTACTGCTCCAGTTAATAAAACCAGACAAAGGAACTAGAATGAATCACAGATTCAGCAAGAATTTCTATCAATTACGGTTTCTCACACGATGTTTCTCCTTTCTATTACATAGTGGAGGTAGTTGTGGTCGTGTTGAGTGACTGATGACTGAAACAGAGTGAAGCCTGAAAATGACAATGCATTTCTAAATGATGTTACTCATGGCATTTCTGCAAACATACCCTTTCCCTGATGCAGCAGACCTTGCAAATTAGTCTTTGGTTCGAAATTGAAACATATGTTACTATAGATTGTGTATAATTGTGTAATGAATTTCCTTTAAGATTCCTTAACTATCTTAACAAGTGAAATGTAAACACAGCTAGACACATAAATACCAATTTTGTTTTACATTTCTACTAAACAATTAAGTCTTTAAAGCCCAGTGTGTTCCTCTTTGGCAGCTCAAATAGTGACGACATCATCGATTGTCTGACTTTTTCACACTTTACAACATAACAGCAGTAACAGCATTGTAGTCACATCCTGAAGCGAAAGTATTTGTCTTAATAGTCCATGCATACAGTTTTTTTTTTTCCTTCATCCTATGCTCACCTCGGGGCTCCATAGAATTCGATTTTTGTAAAAGAGAAAATAAGATTTCTATGAGGTCATTTTATTTCTGTTCCCACAAATCACCACCACTCTATTATCTGAACAAACAAAGGTTATAGAAGATGTTTCATTAAATATTATACTGTGACAAAAAATGATCTAAAAATATCATGTGTCACAGTCTTCATCCGAAGAAGAGTAACAGTCTAGTCCCAGAACATGTTCGGTCCTCTCATGAGGTGTGCAAGCTTTTGATTTCTCGGGTATCCTCTCAGCTGCTCCACAGTGCGACTTGTGTCCCTGGAAGCCACCTTCCTGTCTGACATCCAAACCCATTAATGTCCTGTCATTGTTCTCTGTGCCTCTGCTCTGCAATGAAAATGTTTGTCCTGATGGAGAATTATTGAGGTTTGGTAGTCCAGACTGAAGCACTCTGGCTAGGTTCTGTGTTTGAGAAGAGTCAAGCTGAACTGATGATCCTCTGAACGCAGCAGCAGCCACTGCTAGCCGTGTACGGTCAAAGGAGAGTGGCTGGTCCTGGTTTACGCAGACTTCCCCAGTAGTTTCTGAGATTGGGTTAGTGGGGAGAGAGATTTGAAATCTGGTTTCTAAATGGTTGAGGGATCTCCGTGTCACAGCAGCTGAGGTTTTGTGACAACTTGTCCAGTTGCTGTCCAAATCAGTCTCACTTCCACTGCACTGACCACAATTGTCATATGAGTCATTGTGCTGAGGGTTTCTGACTGTGAATGAGAGAGAAACACATAAGAGAAATAAAATGTCTGTTAAAGGAACAGTTCATGCAGCATGCTCAACGATTGAAATCAGATCAAGCACATTACAGCAACAGAAAGGTATGCGGTTTCAGCCCAATGATACAGAGCTGTTGAACCTTTCCTTTCCTACAACGAACCTGCACCCCCAGCAGAACTCGTGAGACAAACAAAAACACAATGCATAATCATATTGTCAACATCTACTGTATAATACAATCCAATGACATTGCATAATCAAAATGTCAATTCACATGAAATA
Source organism: Microctenopoma stevenorrisi (assembly GCA_032270685.1). NCBI lineage: Eukaryota > Metazoa > Chordata > Actinopteri > Anabantiformes > Anabantidae > Microctenopoma > Microctenopoma stevenorrisi. Next base: position 5,883,305 of record JAUMTR010000019.1, on the reverse strand, counting down.
AACACATGAAATATGGAACCATGTTTATATTAAGGTCAAGACTCACATTTGTAAATTATATGAGAATAACTAAGTCACCTGAGTAAACAAGTGACACTTAAAAGTAAATAAATGTGCACACATCACATTTTCAGCATCAGTATTGTGTATTGCAATTAGTCCGTATTTTCAGTTATTTGATTTTATAGAGGCGGGTACCAATGTGAATCTATGTCACATACCACATCTTTTACAGTACACTACTAAGCTTTAGCAAATTTGCAATATCTATTAATTTTAATGTTTAACTTGGCCATGTCTGCAGCTAACTGTTATCAAGCAACAGTTTTGACTATAGGCAGCGCGCAGAAAAACATTTTAAAAACTAAACAATGGATTTTGAAAAACAATCAGGGCTGTGTAAAACTCCTTTAAATCACTTCCATTTTACCATCTAACTGTATTTTTTTATTTTTTCACTTTCTGAAAACGTACAACCATACATGCACTAGTCCCTTGTGTGTGTTTTCTTGCTATTCTGACAACTTAACTTATAGAGTATGTTAATTTAACTACGAAAAGTGAGGCTGTCTAAAGTAAATACATGTAGTTATTCTTAGGTATTAGGAACACATAATAATAATAATATAATAATAAAGTTTATTTATAGAGCGCTTTTCAAAACTTACATTACAAAGTGCTTTACATTTAGAAATAAACAATA
>JAUMTR010000019.1:5862933-5882502 GCA_032270685.1 Microctenopoma stevenorrisi | reverse complement strand
TATCGTTTGTTACTTTAAGAAGGGCAGTCTCTGTGCTGTGGTTCTGACGGAATCCAGACTGAAAATCGTCAAAGATTCGTCAAATCGTCAAAGAACACATTGCATAGTTATAATTACAATTTCTCAACAACGTTTAAATTAGGTAAAAGATACTGACCGATGTCTGGAGACTCTTGTGTCTCTGCTTTCCTTTTACAGTATGCTCTAGGAGTCCACGGCTTGTGTTTACAGGAAGGGTCAAGCACTCGCAGTTTAGCAATGAAAGACTTGTACTCTTTTTCCAAAGCTTCAATATGCTGCTGGAACTCAGCTATCTTCCTTTCTGGATAATGAGAAAGCTGGGATTGCTGAAAAGGAAAAGACAAAAACATGCAAACCAATCATGAGCAACCATAGACAACTCCAGGAGAATTTGCGTTATAAAAAGATGAAACACCTACCTGCAAATAATACTCAATTTCATTCTTGATGCTGGGAATCCATTTCTTGACGGAGGAAGCCGAGTTAAGAGTAGTCTGTGGAAGAAGACTGGTTGGCTCAAACACACTAGTCCAAGTTAAACCGTTAAACTGTTTGTTTCTTTATTACCAGCTTGGGTCTTCGCTCGTGTACATCTCTGATGCGTCCCTCTGCACGGAAAGTAACAGAAGATTAATTTAACAGCTGCAGATTAGCATTAACGTGATTGTAGCTAACCTTTACAGCTAGCTGTCAAAACAGCTGGGCGTTTCTAACAGAAAAACGTTCATTTAAAGTCACTGTTTGCTATGGTAACTGGCTACATACCGTCTCTCTCCTTCTGCAGCCACAGTCTGTTCAGTCTTCCTTGCTGCTTCTCTTCGTTTCTTGCCATTTTTAACTGACTTACTGAAGAGTTTGCAAGCACTCGTGCAAAAGCACCAGTCAGAAAAAACAAAGTCACGTGACACGCTGCAGCTCTCACCTTGTATCGCGAGAACAACTCTAAGCGTGATTAAACCTGCTCTCGCCTTATAAAACCAACAATTCTCTCTTTCAAACTATAAAGTTTTTATTTTTTTGTGTAGCATTACTGTTTAATTTCTTATATGTTGTGTCTCCCTTCAAAAACTCTTATTTCCAATATTTACCATTTGTGATAAATGTTGGAAAATCTATGTAATGCTTTATTTAATTGCATCATTGATACAAGATTACATTATTTTAAAGTTTAAAAGGTGAAAATCCATGTTATAATGTGTCTTTATGCAAACATTCTCTCTTAACTTGAGAGTGATGACTTGTTTGCAGGCAGATGACTTAGATATACAGATTCAACTACACTGAGCTTTCAGTGACCTATAAAGAAGCAGTTCACACAGCTACAATGCCACCATGGTTAAACAGTGTGTGGTCAGACTGTTCTCATGAAGCTTCATTTATAAAGTTAATCCACATGGTACTTTTGTGTTGTTGATGTATCATAGACTTTATATGTTTCTATTTTCAAACAGAATTCTGAGTTGATTTTTTATGGCAATGAACAACAATATACAGTTGCTTCAGAAAATATTCAAACCCATTTACTATTTTCACAATTTACCGGTTTTGCTTCATTTCCTAATGTCTATGAGGGTGCTGCCTTAATACTATCTACACTATAGGTAGGGTAGTATAAAGCACAATGAGTGTGTTTGCCAAGTAGTTTAATTTTTTCTTATTGAAGAAATAATATGATCTAATATGATGTATTTTCAGTAACAATTTGATTGAATTTAAGATACATTTATTGCACATGTAATGTTGTTTTTACTTTAAAAACACCTTTACAGGTTTATCTGAAATACATTTTAAAGCAAAAACGTTTTCACTAGAATGGAAACAACACTACCGTGTTGCTTTTTGTGAGATGAGATTTTTAAAAAGTCCCACCATAGCCTTCTCAAGACTTAGTGGTTTTGGCGTTAGAATCTTTTTTACATCATACAGGAAGAAACTTATAGAAAAGGCACAATTGCATCACCAGCATTTAGTCTCCACGTCGATAGTGATCCTGTTCGTCTCACACCTTTACAGACTTTCTATGTGTATTGCAGCTGTAACTGCAGTTTCTTGCTTAATAATTGAATGTAAACCACAGCAAGTGAAAAAAAATTAAATAAAAAATAAAAAATACGCCAGGTTAAATCAAAGTAATACAACAACATATTACAACATAATCTCTGTAATACACCATGCATGTCAAAAATGAAGCATCTACTGGTGTTTTGAGTTCCTGAACATTTAAGTTCCTGTCCGTTGCTCTTTAACTTCTCCCTCTCTACTTGATCAGAAGCATTTTTTTCTTGAGTATAGTTGCAATGTTTTCATGTTCTACTGTGTCTCCACTCTCTGCCACTTGCAGTGGTGTCTTCCCCACACTATTCGTTGCCTGCAGATTCACCTTCTTAGTCCGTCCCATGTGCCCACCTTGGCCCCAGCCGACAAGCCTCTTCACTACCTCCTGGTGGCCACCGTGTGCGGCACAGTGCAGAGGTGTGTCTCTGCTGTGATCTGTGCTGTTGATCTGTGCTCCGGCCTCCAGGAGGAGAACAGCCACACGGTCACGGCCATTCTCAGCTGCGACATGAAGTGGTGTCTTCCTCCATGCGTTCCTCTCCTCTATCCCCTTGTTGTTGAGTGACTCTAGAAGAGCAGAAACCACACTGGCATGACCACTGGCTGCTGCAAAATGAAGCGGTGTGGAACCATCCTTGTCTTTCGCTCTTCCTTTTGCCTTGTGGGACAACAGTGATTTCACAGCATCTAATTTTCCCTCCATAGCAGCCAAGTGGAGTGCGGTTCTCTTTTCGCTGTCAGTGGTTTTGGGGTTGGCTCTGGCTTTTAACAGTAAGTCCACCACACAGCTTTCTCCATTAGATGATGCTGCCAAGTGTAGGGCTGTCCTTCCCAGCCTGTCTTTGACTCCTAGATCTGCCTTACTTTGAAGAAGCTGCATCACTGTGTCTGCATGGCCATGTTGACTGGCTAAATGCAGAGGGGTCCATCCATCCTGGGCTACCGCATTTACCTAAATAAGAGAGAGAAATGTATATCTCCACATCTGTACTGTAAATGTCTACAAAACTGGTTTAAATTTTACCTGTGCTCCAGCTTTTACTAACAGCCCCACTAAGTCAGACTTGTTGCAGCTAGCTGCCAGGTGTAGAGGGGTTTGGCCTTTAGGTCCATTAATGTTAGGGTTCAGTCCCTTTTCCAACAGTGTTTTCACTATAGGAACACTGCCACTGTGGACAGCCAGGTGCAATGCAGAGGAGAGATCTGATAAAGTAGCATCCAGTTTGCTTTGTTTTCCTACTAGCACACTGAAATGAGAGAAGGTTATTGTTAAAGATATGGCAGTTGTTATGGATCTACAAAATGAAGAAGAATGAAATGGACATTACCCACTCATGACCCAGTCTCCATATTTGCCTGTGTCACTGTGTGTGTACAGTGTGTAATGAGTGTTTACTAATGTTTACGAAAAGAGATGTAGGACCAGAGCTGCCAGGATGATCAATACCCAATAACTTCCATGGCTGCCATGTGAAGAAGCTTATAAAATCAGGAAAGAGTCTCAGAAGCATCATGGACACAACTGGGAGACTCAGGAGGAGTTCCTATCGTTGGACTATAGGGCTGTTGAACCCGGACATACCACCCCCATACGCACTCTGACCCAACATACACTGTCCCGTCCTCCTCAGCACATCTAAGACCACTGGTTAGTCATTGTATAATCATTGCACATGTACTTAAGCTATTAGGAGGTTAATGCATTGTATCATAAATATGTTTAATCTGTAAACTGTACTATAACTATTCTCATTCTCAACATTCACACTCTGCTCTTAAGTATTTATGTTCACCCTGTCCAGTATACAAGGTTGGTTGTATGAAAAGCACTGCAAAACACTTCACACAGAGATGACCTGGAGCCAAAAATGGAAAGCAGCTTAAATAGCAGCAAATTTAAGTTGGACCACCGCTGCAAGCTTTGGGCCCCTGGCTCTGAGTAAATTGGACACACAACTTAACAGCAGAACATGAAAAGCAGTAAATGACTTCTGTACATTTAATTTCTGTCGTCTTTCTGTGAGTTATCTCGGGCAGTGGTTCAGTGTATGCCAAACTGGTGGTGTATGGGAAACTGATGTTATCTAAGGAGGGCGATGAACTACTGTAAACAAACCAACAAACCATGGTGGCTCGGTGGTAGGTCTGTGGCAGGGGGTTGACAACCCTTCAGCATTAAAAGAGGCATTAGGGCCTGTTTCCAACCATATAAAACTCATCTGGAGCTGCAAAGCCAGCAGCCCTGTCTCCTAAAACAACTGCAAACCACAACACCCTCCATCCATCTGCCTGCAAATCAATATGCATGTATTTTCAAAAATACGTTTCAGCACATGACAATTACGTTCTACAAAAACGTGAGTGCGTTTCTGCAAACTGCACTGTACAGGTTCAGGAGATATGACTGCAATTTGTTCCATTTATGTAAACTACAACTGTGATTTTATTTGTAACCACTCTGTGCTCCTGTCATTCTTGGAGCTCCATCCACTCACTCAAAGTGGGCGGTGTCAGTTCTGTTTAACACATGTCCTACCTCCGTGTTTGACTTTTAAGTCATATATTCCTGTGGACCAGCATGTTCACATATGTGCACAACAGCAGTATGTGGTAAATATCACTTACATCTATTGGTTTGTAACATAGTACGATAGAGTACGAATGAATACTTTGTGTTATTAATAGTTTGTTTCAGTAAAAGCAAATGAATCTGTCAACAAATCAATAAATGTTGTATTTTCATTGGAAACGTTGTCCGTAGTTAACTTACTGGTGGTTGAAAGTTTAAAACAAGTAACTACTGTACTGGGACACATATTTTAGACCTAGAAAATATTACAACAATTTTTATTTAGCAAATTCATCCCTGCACCCCTATAATGCTTTAGACTTATGAAAAATGTCTACTACATTTCCCACAGTGCAACTTGACGGCTGACAACTTGCTTTCAGCGCTTCTTGGTTTCTTGCGTAAAGACATCATAAAATTCATGCCGTTGTATCTTAGTATTAGTTAAATGGAATAAGAGTTTTTCAGATAGACAAGCTGCAACAAGACCATTGCTTATGTCTTTCTCTCTTGTGTAAATTCACACCTGATGCTCCACATCACCAAACGGTTAAAACCTGATCAACTAGCCAAAGACTGATAATTAGCAGGACCTGACTGTACTATGGAAGCAACACTAAACAATGTCGATGTGCTTTTATGACTTTGGTTTCATTTTTGTTGCAGAAAAAAGTGATATAGTGAAAAGAGAGAATGTATATATATATATATATATATATATATATTAAGACCCACTACAATCAGACAAAACACAGCAGCATTTAAAGAAGGGGTACTAACTTTGGAGCATGATTGTGTAGGTTTCCAAAAAAATCAAGTGACTGACAAAACCTTAGCTATGAGATTCCTGGCATCTGGATGTGTGAATTAGTAACATTCAGTCCTCATACCTAAAGACTTCAGTGTGTCCCAGCTCAGCTGACAGTAAGAGAGGGGTGTAGCCCTGTTTGTCACACATGTTCACGTTTGCTCCGTTGTCTATCAGAGCAGCAACGGCTCCCCTCTGGTTTTGTCTAACAGCCGAGAAAAGAGCAGAGCCCAGCACGTCTTCACTCAGAGCTCCTCGGGCGTTAGCTTTGGATTGAACAAAACAGAGTATGAACAGCTTTATTCATGTTTACTTAACACCTAGTTAACATCTTTAACACCACCCACTTTCTAGTGCGTGTTTGCTTATGGTGCGTTGATTCAAGATGTCAAACAATCCTACAGCCAGTGGAAAAAAGTGTCTTTAATGAAAACACTTACCAAGCAACAGATGAAGAATTGATTCTTGTTTGAGCTTAATGGCTTCATTTAGAATGTCAGTGTCGACATGAGCCCCTGCGTTTACAAGGACACTCACAGTTTTCTCTTTGTTCCCGGTAACCGCATAAAACAGAGCTGTTTTATTCAGTTTGTTTCTGGCATCAGCAGAAGCCCCGTCCCGCAGCAAGCGCTCAGCTAGTCGCCAGTTGTCTTCCATGGCTGCCATGTGAAGCTGCATGTCCTGTGTGTGGCTCTCACTCTCACTCTGCTTGGCTTCCTCGTCCACCAGGACTTTCGCAGGTTGACTTTTTTCATTTTGCGCAGCCAGAGTGTAGTTGGGAGCACCAGCCTTAGTGAGGGCCCTGACTATGTCAGTGTGACCCTTGCTGGACGCTCTGTGAAGTGCTGTGTGGCCTTTATTATCCCGCAGGTCCAGTCTGGCTCCTTTTCGGATGAGGAGCTCTATGACAGAGAGTTGGCCGTGCTCTGCTGCTACATGTAATAGAGTCTCATTGGTGGAATTGACAGTATTGATTTCAAAATCTTCTAACAGCTCCTCCAGCAGTACCAGCTCACCGTTGGTAGCAATCCTGTAAATGAGGTTTTCTGGTTGACTTTGTGCTGGTTCACCCTTTAACTTTTCAAGTGGCACAGAGATCCTGACTTTGTTTTTAGGGCTAAAAATATCAGATTCTTCAACTGTAAACGAACTAGGAGTTTTTTCAGGAGTTTTTCTGATTATTTTCTGAGGAATTTTATCCTTTCCCTCTTTCTCTTTCTCCAACAAATATCCAATCAACTGTCTCCTTGTGTCTCGAATACGTTTGTTCACACTGCCCAGATAAGTCTTAATACGCTGATAAAGATCAGGTTCAGCAAGCATGAGACAAGGATGGAAAAACTTTCGGCATGCTCTTTCACCTCTGGCCTCTATGATGTCCAGCACCCTGGAGTTCTGATCTATGCGTGTCCTGATTGTCAGAATTATGGATCTCTTGGCTGCTGTCATGACACCCTCCATGACGAGGAGATCCAGTAGATCCTCTGTATGTGAGATCCCATAAACCAGATCGCTCCTCTTTGCCCGGATCACATCCACAGCGTAGGGGTTGATATAGTTTGATGATGCTTGAGCATCAGAATTCTTGAGTATGTTAAACATTTATAATATTCTAACTCAGAAAGTCGAGTCGTACTTGTGCTTCTGGCTGTGCTAGTGTGTGTTTATACCATACTGCTAAGTAAAATGCCTTCCCCTAGCAACTAAACACAGACAGAAGCCAAACACCAGACAGATCTGTCCAGTTCAACCTGCTCTTTGTTACATTACAGACTATCCCGTAATGCAGCAGTGTTTCAAGTTAAATGACAGGCCTTAGCTGTGTAAAAGTCTGTGGAAAGTCAAATTTAGATTTTGGAAACAATACCAAAGACAGGAGATGTATTTGGTATTGTATTGTCTCAAGATAAAATGTAGGTGAGGTGCATGTGTGTGTGTGTGTGTGTGTGTGCATGCACATGTGAGTGAACGTGCATGAGAAAGAGAGAGCACAACCTTGTGTGGGCGAGTTAGCATGTGTGGGTGCAAAAGTGATGCTCTCCTTGGGTAACCCCATTCTGCTCGATCTGTAGGTCACACCCAGCCTACAGTTGAACTTCTGTGAGATATTTACTTGATATTAAAATGTAACTATTGATGATCTTGTACTAAAAACAAACAAAACATTTTCCTATGAAGTTATTTGTGTGTGTGTCAGATGTGCCACCTTTAGGAGGAAGTGGTAGAGGAAGTGTAGCTTACATAGAGTGCAAAAAAATAAAACCATTTATTATGCAGCTGAATAGCCTCTGCAAGTGTGACACAGAATACACCATTTGAACATGATTTGTGTCTCAACATGTCTGCAGCGTATGAGTGCTGCTACTACTTTATACCACTGGGTAGTTAAATCTACAGCACTGCGTGTGTTTTAAAAGAAGACACACAATAATGTATTTTGTGAGGTATTTATATATCCTGTACTAAATACAGGGCCTATAAATTATACATATATTAAAATAAACTTACAACAATAATAACAATAGGCGTGTGCGCTCAGGCCGTTGCTCTTTACCCAGCTGAGCCACTACTGTGTACCAACCAATAGCTCAAACCACATTGTCAAGTTTGCGGATGATAACCGAGGTCGGCCTCTTCTCTAACAATGACAAAGCAAACTACAGAGGCAAGCTAGGCCAGCTAGTTCAGTGGTGTAAAGACAACAATCTCTTCCTGAACTTGGGCCAGACCAAAGAGATTGTGTGTTCACAGTCGACCGTCGACGGTGCAGCTGTGGAGAGGGTAAGCAGCACCAAGTTCCTGTACATCTCTGAGGAGCTCTCCTGGTCGGAATACCACTGTGTGTGGTATGGAGGCTGCACCGCCTCCTGTTGAACGTCCCTGACAAGCGTAGTGGATGCAGCCAAACAGCTCATTGGTGATTTCTGTTTACTCAAGCTTTTTAAGTTCTTCGACACCTGTTCTTACAGTAGTGTATTTCTCTGTATGTTGCCTACTATGTAATTTAATAGATACAAAAAGTGTTTAACGCTGGACTATTGAGAACCACTGTAATCTCTTTTGATATCATGTTTTTGAACGGTTTTGAACTTGTTTTACTGTTTGAACTTGTTTTTACAGTCTTCTGTTTTTGAAATAGTGTTTTATAAATAAACATATTATTATTTTTATTAACTGTCTTATAGTACTCAAAATAATGCTCCTTCTCACAGTTTTTTAGCACAGCTGATCATTGCACAATGTACATGTGTTCTATTGTTATTCATCTTATATATCTACATTTAGTTACATTTACATTTCATTTATACTTCTTTCTATTTTTTACCTGCACTACAAAAAGAGCGAAACAAAATGGAATCACCTGTGTCTTCTGAACATTTATGTATAATATAAGACTATTGGATGACAATTAGAATTTGATTTATTTTCTTTAAATTACTTTAACTTCTCTTTTCTTTTTTTTACTGGTGATTTTTATCATTACTTAACTAATTAAGCTTTGGTATGTAATTCTATTATGTTCTTAAGGTGCCCTCTCAGGACTCCAGAGTCATTTCCCGTAAGACACGCCCTCTGCGTGGTGACGTGGGTGTTCCGAGCTTTCCCTCTCCTTATATGGCCAGAAAGGACTCCTTATTCCGGTGTAAAGTCAGACTGGCCCAATTTTTGAAATCGGAGCAGGTTAAAGTAGATTTGTAGTAAAAGTAGATTGTAATTCCCGTTATAACGTTTTAATGAACACATTCATTTGGACCTGACAGAATAAATCTCTATTTATTCCCTTCCCTAGATCCCAAATTTTCATAAGGCGGTTAATATTTAATTGTTAATTGTGGATATTGCGCAAGTTCACTGTTGAATGTGAAGATAAAAATATCTCCAACTACGTGCATTTGTGCATAAAACTATCATAAAATCGTCCGTGTGCATTATAGACATGTCAAACCTCGATTGTCGTAACTGTTCTGTTCCTTTGGAAATAAGTTTGTATTAACTTGAGCTTAAAGCAACACTTTATTAGTCAATTTTAACTGCAGTGGGGTCACTTGGAACTGGAGAAAGCGACGTTCATTTGTAACACAGTCTGTGTCGCCCTCTAGTGTTTTGTTCCAAGCAACATATATAAAATGTGTAACCTGTTTGCCATGTTTGATCTGTGCTGCCACATGCACGTGATGTACCTATCCTCTATGCAGTAATCTAAATAGGACTTAGAACGTTTGCTGGGTTTCCTGTAGTTAATAAATTAAAGCTTTCTTACTCTCTTGGAATAGGACATTGTATAAATATGAAGTATATGTACATAATTAAAGAGTTGAAGAAGAAAATCAACATTCAAACTCTAAACTAGACTAGATACTAAAATGGAGTTACAAATTGTACCTTGTCTGCATTAAGTGTTTAATTCCAATCTGTGAATTTAGGGACTGTTACTGACCATCACAATCTTGATTTTTGGTGGGAAATCATATCTTTTGGTGACATCTGAATTCATTCCTTTTAGTGATTTTACAGAACACTCAATGAACACACACTATAATATAACTATGTGAATATACTGTAGGATACAATTTATCCAGAATATATTCTCTCACAAAATCACACTGGTTAGTTTATGTTTAATAGCATTAATACGTCACTGATTTGTTTTCATTTATAGCTCAAATAAGACTTTTTAGTCTAGTTGGATGTAGGATGTCAGTGTTTTTCACTTGCTGGAGATTTCTTTATTTACAGCAGGACAGGAAGTAATGTTGTATAACTGAATGATGCAATTTCACAGACGAGTGTCTCATTATTATGTAAAAATCAGATCTTAGATATCTCCAGTTGAGATTTATTGCTTTCTTCAACCTGTGTTAACTTTGGCACAATGAAATAATTCATGTTGGAATGTTATCTCTACACTGATAGTGTTTACAATGACAGGTTTCGTTCTGTGTTCATCCTATATTGTGTATTTGTAGTGACATAAATTGGCCATCTCAAGCTCTACACCCCAATTTGCAGAATTGGCCTTCATCAATAAGTGAGCCTGGTCTGTCAGCTGAAACACAATCACTCAACTTGGATCAATAGCAGCACTAATGGAATTTACCTTGAGGTACTGGGAACTAGTAGTTCTTGCAACATGTTGCAACATGTTTTATTATTTGAACTCCTGATGTGGCACACCCACTGCTTTCTGTCACACACACTCACAGGAACACAGAGGCACCATTGCTTCATTTCATCTGGTTTATTTCTTTAAATATTGATTAGTTTCTGAAGTGCTCAGAAAACAAAACATAAAAAATTATACAGTATTCTTATTACAAACGGTAAACATAAGTACTCCAAGTTGATCTTCTATACATGTAACAATGAGTTAAACCCCATTAAACAGCTTTAGAAAAAACAAGTAATCTTGAAGCTTTTCTAACTTAAGTTCTTACAATTAAGAAAAAAGTACATTGTACTATAAAATCAGGCGGCTTCTGTTATAACTTTTGAGCCGTTTGGTGTTGGCTAGCGCGCCCAAGTGTGAGGCCATTATGGCTACAGCAAGAAAGGTCTCTATTGCAGGTTGTTAAAAATCCTTTTAATACTGAATTTCCCCTTTGATGTCATCAGAGGGTCCATGCACAGCTGGGTGTAAATCAAGAAAAGTTCAGTCCTGTCCAGTTCTGTGAAAATAAATACAGCACGAAACAGAAGGGTATCCAGCTTGATGCCATGCCCTTTCTGGTTCATGGCTACTGTCACTGTCCCAGGTCCCTCTTCAGGACGCGCCACCGGCGAGCGCATGGCACTCAGGAACTTTAGTGCGGCTCCCATCCTGCCAGTGTCGCGTCACATCATCCCAAATCCCCTCATGTCTTCGGGAGACAGAGCCACTCACTATGACAGGAAGCGTCCGTGTCGTTCAACTACAGTCTTTTTTTCCTCTTTCCTTCGCCCCTTGTAGCACCACCTCAGAAGGTCTGGAGCTGCTGCGTTAACATGAGCTGACACCCGCTGTTCACGTGGTTCATCACCTTCTGCTTCAGCTGGGCCACCTGCTCCCGCAGCATGTTGGCGGTGGACGCGAGCTCCGAGTTCTGGGACTTGAGGGTCTTCACTTTATCCTCCAGCCTCGAGATGCGCTCCAGTTTCCTCTTCCGGCATTTGGAGGCAGCGATACGGTTCCTCATCCTCTTTCTCTCGGCCTTGATGCGCTCCTGGCTCTCCATGTCGATTGGGGAGAGAGGGGGGGTCTCCCCCGGCATCTCAGGCACTGTTTGGGGCTCTTCTTTGAGCGCCGTGAGCCGTGGAAGATGGGCGGGGGATGGCTGGGCGTAGATGGGAAGCTGAGGCGGTGCAGCGGAGAAGGACATAGTGGGGGCCGAGGTGGTGTAATTCGGTGCAGAGACTGTGCTGATGGCCGGGTTGAAAGTGTTCAAGTCCTCATAAACCGGCGAGTCCGCGCGCATGGCTGCGTTGTTGTAAACGGCGGTGCCGGCAGCTGATGAAGCAGGTGGTAAGGCGGTGTTGACACTGGCCTGAGGAGCTGATGGGACACTCACGTTAGCTGTGCCTGGCATGTGTTGGTGATGCAGCTCAGCCAGAGCCCGGACAAACCCCTCCGCGAAGCCTTCCTGCTCGTCGGTGACATTCTTGGGGCACAGGAACTGGGTCGGCGTCGGCGTGGTGGTGATGAGTCCGTTGCTGGACTGGATGATGAGCCGCTCCAGCTCCGGAGAGGCCAGCTTCAGCAGGCCCACGTCGGGCGAGGTGAGGATGTCACTGGCTTTAGGCCGGAGGTGAGGCTTCAGAGTGCCCGTGGGGTCGGAGAGGTTCAGCGTCATGTTGTGTTTCAGCGCTTTGGGGTTGCTGTATCCGTAGCCGGCGTTGTCGTGCTGGGAGAAAGCGTTGAGTGAGTCGTCATAGAAAGTAGTTTCCATCTTGGTATACATAGAAGACGAACCAAAAAAAAACAAATGTAGCTACAAAACAACTTCTCGCCCTCTTCGCTTCTTCCTGGTTTATAAGGTGAGGGAAAACACTGGTTCCCAAACGTCGTCCCTGCGCGTAAAAACTTCCAAACTCAATGCGCGCTTTCTCGACACCGGTTTCGTGACTTACTTCTTTCCGCTTGCGATGGTCAAGCGCTCAGTGCTGACTTGTAACAGTTCACAGAGCTTTTGCTCAAGTATCCACACTTGAATAGAGTCCGTGAATGAGAGACGCCAAGTGGCTGTAACTTTTCTCTTCAGACACCAGCAGCAGTGTGCGGTGCTCCCGCTGCCTAGCTCTGTGTATATACTGAGCCGTACAGCGTGGACGCCAACCTTATCTGCTGCCGCTGCCTCTCTAAAAATAGCTATGATGTCATGACAGCGCTTTCCCATTGGTCGGAGGGCGTGTCGAGGGGGCGGGACACGGCGCTCAGATAAGGCACGTTGCCTAGACGACCACCCCGAAGATTCTCTCGCGGTGCATCGTGGGATGAGGTAATGCTGTAAGGAGAACGTAAGCGCGTTGCATTGTGGGATGACGTACTGTTTTTGAATATCTGGTTACCCGCTTCTCTGTCAGGGGCGGGACAACAGCTTCTGCTTTGCGTCTCCCACAGATACATGTTGTGTTTCTCTCGGTCAGTGGCGGATATAGAAAATAGTAGCCAGGGCAAAAGATTGGTAAGAGATACAGGCAGGGTGGCAACGCTGGACCTCCTCAGTGCAGCCCCCTACCCATCTAGCTATTAATTAAATACAGTAAAATGGGTGTTGTAGTAGGTGGGGCCCTGGGTTCTTTTACTTACACTGACCTTTATCACCTGTTATAAAATCTAAATACTTAAAGGATTTATGATTTAACATATTACTAACTTATTACCTGGGCCTACATTTACTAATTTTAGTGTACAATCTATTTCAACAATCCTGTCAAACAAAATACAAACAACACCAAATACTTACGTTTTAAAGGTAAATTTTGTTAAATATAAAATCAAGTAATACATTGAGTGTTCCAAATAAAACAATTGCATAAGAAAAACAAATAAAATCATTCATATAGATATATTGTTGGGTGTCATTACCTCAACATATATATATAAGAAAATCATAAACTTCTTAATTCAAATCTATACTGAAATTTACACAAGGGGACCCCACTCACACACACTCATTCAGAACACACACAAAAATAAATCAGTGCTTTACAAATAAATAAAACATTGCAGGCCTAAGTCTACACTTGAGAGCAAGGGTCTGTAATGTAATCAAAAAAAAAAAAAGAAATAGAAATATAGAAAAATAAAATAATGTTAATGGTGATGGCATGGGCATGTGCTTGTCCTTACTCACAAAGTCCTTTGGCTGTCAATAGCACACAAACTTGAGATGATGTTAATGGGAGATGTCCAGTTAAATCACAGGTAGTGAACCACATAAAACACGTGTTGGTTTCCATATCACACACAAAAATCGAAGTGTTTCCTCGTTCTCTTTTTCAAAACACAGGTAATGATTTCTTAGTAAATTTCCTCATGTACTGTGCCCGCAAGCTCAAGTTTAAAGCTATTCAAGTTTATATTAGCTTTGTGTTAGCTTACAATACCAACACAAGTGAGCTAATGACAACATGTGCTGCTGGTCCAACTGAGTCTGTGATAATATGGTGATATACAAGCAATTATTTGTAGTTTACCTGAACACCTAAGGTTTATGTGACTACCTACTCACAACAGGTTGAGCTGCCTTTATGGCATCTATGCATTCTGATTGATTGTGTCATTATTCTATTCTATTCTATTTTATTTTAAGGTTTTGTCACATATATCAATTTTAAGGATAGCTAAATAGCCTTCAAGACAGTTAGCTTCTCAATTCAAACTGTAGCAACAGATGAACCAAAAAAACTAAAAATATAAAAGATTGAATGGTTATCTCTGATTGGTGTTCCCATATAAACTGTCTTAGATAGCACTCACACTATGTTTTACCATGACCATAGAATTATTCCCTTTTTGACAGTTTCAACAAAAACTGAGAAATTATAACCATTGAAAAGTAGATTTCATATATTGGTTTGGCTTACGTTGTACATGTGGCCAGTGAGTGTAAACAAATAATTAAAGACAGATCTACAGGCATCTGTTCAGAGATCAGAGTATCAGAGTTTCCTATTATCTACTGTATGTCACTGTGTGTAATTAGTGTATCGCACTCCATTGTCCCCTGGCCCTCAGTCAGAAATCACCGGTGGTTTAATGGCAGAGGGTTAACTGGTGTGCCTTACGTGTCCCTCTCTAATCCTCCACACCTCCACTGTCTGGGTCATCTTCTGCCCTACCGGTTTTAAAGCCCACTACCTCCAGCACACCACGTCTAAATATGTCCTCTTGTGTGACAAGTAAATCAGTCCCCTGGCGCTGGCTGGCTCAAAGAGCCACCAAAAGACAATTCAGTAGCTCATAAAACACTACAGCAGTTGGACTTTTTATGGCTGCTAATGTTGCCTTTATATACTGTTGTATGTGTCTAACTGTGGCGATCAATAAAGCTGGATATAATCTGATCTAATTGGTTGAGTTGACTGATCTTGTGCGGTGTCTCTTTTCATTTAAATGCTTGTGAGGTGATTGCTTTGCTTTAGCTTCAATGCTCACATAGTGAAATGTTAGGATCTGTCTTACCACCATATGTAACATTTACTACTCTTTCAGCTTCTCTCAGGTTCATTCACTGTTCTTTTTTTTATAGTTTTATAACAATCATTCTGGGAATAAAATCAGAGGAAGCAAAAATAAGCACAAGTTGTTTAGATGCTTGATCTGAAATATTTATCCACTTTGCCTCATTCATGTACTCATTACTTTTTTCCTTCTGAAATAAAGTACACACAAGAATTAGTGGGTAGAAGTAGGTGGTCTAGTACCCACCACCTGACAGCAGGGATCCTCATGTATGATTTCACCCATTGTCCCAAACAGACAAAGTTAAAGCAAAACATGATGTAATATAAAGTTATTATCTCATTTAATGAAAAGAGGTAATAACTTTTACATTAAAGCTCTTTTTAGAGTCAAAAGTCACATGGCAAAAGTCAAATTCTGTTTTATGATCACTTAAAGTGATGTTTAATACAAACCCTTAAATGTTTCAATGTGTCTGCGGTGCTGCATGAATGGGGCCTTTTTCCCTGGCTGCCATGCATTAAGTTATAAAGGACTAACCACAATATGGTAATTTGCCAAAGCGTTTTTCTGTGTAGGAATGTATGGGAACATTAGCGGGGAGGACATCTACTGTTTAGGTGAGTATTTAACATGAGATTGGGATGTCCTTCTGCTGCCATGGTTCAGGCTTCAAACATTTGGTCACTTGTGGTGACATATATAGTACTTATTCATACTTGTTCAGTATTTTTCCCAGATGTTATGAGATTGAAGCAACGTCCAAGAGAGGGAAAATGCAGTCCAACCAAATTACCAGTGGAAACGTTTGGCCAAAAGGTAGTCTTGGCCAACTTAAAACACATGATGGGAAAAGGTTTGGAAGAGTTGATATTGTTTAAATATTGATGATGATTACCTGTAATTTTAACCTTTGATGTACAAAAATTCACAGGCAACATTAGATTTTCTGGCACCAGCTAAACTGTGACTTTGTTTATTGGATTATTGTTGATTCAACTACTATGGCCAGCCAATGTACCACTGCAGTACACTGTGCTTCAATTTATACAGTATATTTCTGCTTCACTACAATTCAGAGAGAAATCTTGTACCTCTTAGTTTAGTATTTTACAACTTAAATAGCGTATTAACAGTATGTGAATAAATCGTACAGTGTTGATACTTACAAGTAAGTACACTGAGAGCAGATGTTCACAATACAAATTCAACACACATCTCAACGAGTTGGAGCCACTAGTTTTTTTTTTCACTAGTTTTCCTTAAAAGATTACAAATTACCACACACACACACACAAATCCACATTTACTTGCACAACACGTGGGTTTTTAGTGATATGTTGTTCAACTGTTCAGAGCTGGGACTTTTCAAGCCTTTAGCTTTCACCCATCAACCCTTTTGCTTTTTCTATCATTACCTCCCCCTCTCCTGGATTTCACCTCTTTCACTCCCTCCATCTATTTTTCCCTCTGGACTGGGTCCTAAATGTCCTCCACTTACACCCCCTACACACTTTTCCTTTCTGTTATCTCTCTGCTCCTTTTTCTTTCGCTCTCTCTTTCGCCTCTCTCCCTCTCATCTTACGCCTATCAGTGTCCGTCCAGGCAGCAGCAGGATTTCCCCTGTGATGAAAACAGGCTGTGGCTGGGTAGCATTGTTTTCAGTAAAATATAAGACTGCTCTCTGTCGCTTTGCATCGGTGTTGATTAAATTAAACGGAAACACAATAGGAACTGTAAATCCAAACTGTTTGTTTTTACATCATAATGAGCATCGTTGAGATTTTCAGGGTTAGTGAAAGGCAGGGCGACAGACAGATGAAGCTTTGGAGACAGTGCACTCAAAATGATCTTACCCTGTGAGACCAGTTGTTGTCTCAGCTGTTATGTTGTTTCAGCTGTTATGTGAAGGACAGTGTTGGACACAACCTGCAAGAAAGCTCACACGCTTAGCTGTGTAACTGTTGGTTGGTAGCAGATAGCTAAAAGTCGGCCTGGTAGCTCAATGGGTTAAGCGCCAGACTGGGAAGCAGAAGGTCGCAGGTTCAAACCCCTTCTGACTTCTGAGTCCATCCCCTACCAGGTGGGTCCCTGAGCCACACACCCAGCGATAGCGCCCTGTAAGTCGCTTTGGATAAAAGCGTCGGCCAAGCAAAGCAAAGTAAAAGCCGCTGATACGTCGTAGGGGTTCAAATTGTTATATTCTAACAGGAGAATTACAGTACGGTTTAACTGTTCAAGACGTTGGCAATGATGGTGACACTTGGCGGGGTAATCTTCCTAGACCTCTGGAAAACAAGCAGGGCAGTGGGGCCTCAGCACCAAGTTTGAGAACCACTGTCTTAGATAGTGAGATGAAAGAAAATACTGTAAGTAGCATGTATGTGGACGTGTCCCCAGGACAGAGAGAGGTTTAGTTTTTTATGTCAGCCACATCTCCTTTCTTTTGTTATTATCTTGTCCTTATCCAACACCACATCTTTCATTTTCCCCTAGTGGCTCAGTTTTATCTGAATTATGTGTAGTGCACACACACACACACACACACACATTAATAACATACCGTGGCAGACATTTTTATTATGAAAAAGGAAAGACACAACTAAATGACACATGTCCCTGTTACCTTTAGTAATTTATGACGTGGTGTGAAGACAGGAATCGTGTTTGATGTTACACACACACAAATGCACTGAATCTCTCTGAGTGATTTCTCATTGTTATGCCCTTCACCAGTAGAGAATAAGTGTTTGAGGCCTGTCTTTTAGATATTGTTTAATTAATTTGACCATAAAAGAACCCATGATTCCCTGCAGCCTCTCTGGCACCCTCTGCCACAAAAGACTTTATTAGCTTAGGCAATTAATCGTTGCTACCCAGACTAATCACATCGTAGATTTATTGGTCAGAATCATAGAAATATCGATTGGCCCGCTCTCATTTTGACCCTGTCAGCGCACCGTAACTCACCGGAGCTCTATGACATCACTACTTGGTTTTCACTGCAGGTTTTTAGACTTTACTTTTCCTTCATGGCCGAAAGATGGTTTTCTAGTCAAAAAAATGGCTAAAGCACGAGAAGAATTTCCTTTAGGGGCTTACATCGCCCTGCATTTGTATGTTTGTGGGGCAGTACGCA
The DNA here is from genome assembly GCA_032270685.1 of Microctenopoma stevenorrisi. NCBI lineage: Eukaryota > Metazoa > Chordata > Actinopteri > Anabantiformes > Anabantidae > Microctenopoma > Microctenopoma stevenorrisi. The sequence continues at coordinate 5,864,249 of JAUMTR010000019.1, read as the reverse complement.
TGTGTGTTTTTGTTGTCTGAGAGTAATTTAATCTATGAGAGTGAGTCTGAGGCTCATTATGTAAATTAAATAACCTCATCTAAAAACCAAAGGCAGAATGTGCCACAGCAGGACTCACTCACCCTCACACTCACACTCACACACACATGCGTCCAGTAAGTGAGCCTACAGAGGCACATAGAAGCACTGACACAGACTGAAGCGGGCAAAGTCAAAGGCCTGTTTGACACTGCACACAGTGGGTTGTGTGCCGTATGTGTGTGTGTGTGTGTGTAGTCTCAGGGACCTGCATGACTCCTCAGCTGGCTCTGTTCAACCTCTAACAGGGAGGTGAGTGTGTCACCAGGGATAATGATCGATAGCTTTTAAAACCCACCAGTGCCTCGGTCCAGATGGAGGACTATTTGTGTATGTTCATACATGTGTCTGCGTCTGTGTCTGTTTAGTCATGATCAAGCTCTCTGTTTGTACAGGTGGGACAATATGGCAGCAATGCTAACCTGTTCCACTCCATTTACCTCTTCAAACTGGTGGGGAGCCCTACTAACTGTGCAAAGTGTATGTGTGTGTGTTTTTGTTTTAGTATGTCTTGAGCTGCATCTGTGTTTGTGTGTGTGTGTTACTGGGAGGTTGTCAGCATGTGTTTGGACTTGCTGGTTATTCTAACCTGACTTTTCAGAGGCAATAAAACAGTAAAGAAAGAAGGAGGAGGGAGAAGGAGCAGGGGGAGAGTGACAGGGTGAAGGTTTGTTCTAAGTCAAGCAGCAGTTCCACTGATTGAGAAAAATTAAAGTTTTTTTTCTTTTGCGCTTACTGAAGAGGAGAGAACATAAACGGGGGCTTGTCAGAAACACAGAGACTTTTGCATATAAAGCATGGCACCGGGTGCAGTGAATATTTGCTTAAAATCTGTTCAGGAGTTATTGGATATATGAGTATAAGTGAATTTAATCGAGCAGAATGGAGTCCTATGAAATAAGAGACATGTCTCTAAGCATGTCTCTCTTCTCTTCTCTTCTCTTCTCTTCTCTTCTCTTCTCTTCTCTTCTCTTCTCTCCTCTCTCTTCTCTCTCTTCTCTTCTCTTCTCTTCTCTTCTCTTCTCTTGTCTTCTCTTGTCTTCTCTTCTCTTCTCTTGTCTTCTCTTCTCTTCTCTTCTCTTCTCTTCTCTTCTCTTCTCTTCTCTTCTCTTTTCTTCTCTTCTCTCTCTTCTCTTCTCTTCTCTTCTCTTCTCTTCTCTTCTCTTCTCTTCTCTTCTCTTCTCTTCTCTTCTCTTGCAATCTCTTTATAATGCACACAAGCATACACAACCATTCAT
>JAUMTR010000019.1:5774776-5853908 GCA_032270685.1 Microctenopoma stevenorrisi | reverse complement strand
GCCCCCCCTCTCCTCTCCACTCCCCTCCTCTGCTCTCCTCCCCCTCCTCTCCTCTCCTCTGCCCCCCCTCTCCTCTCCTCTAAGCCAGAGCTTATTGCTTAACATTTTTGGACACAGTTATCCTAACACTATCCTGCCTCTCGTTGCCTACCACCCTTGACTTGGACATCAATCTTACAATTGTATGTTATTTTTCTTTACTCCACGAAGTTCCTCCTCATCCTGTTGCTCTTAGCTCTCCTCTCCCTGTTTGTGTCCTCCCCCCCGTATCGCTTAACCAGATGATGACATCTGTCTCATGTGGAGAAGGACAGGCGTCCTTGTGTGGCGTCCAGGTGCCTGATCCTTTGGTTATATCCAGTTATGCTCTGTTAGCCCCTCTGGCCCATCGAGCTGGGGACATGGAGCCAGAGAGTGAGGCCATCAGATAAGCAGCTGCTGCTCTCCTGTCCAAACTCTCCTCAGTCTCCACCTACATCCCTGCATACACATACACTGTGTCCTGTGAAACAGATAAGAACACTCTGTTGAGTCCCTCGCCACCAATCTTAACTTTCTCATTTTTAAATGTTCAGGCTTCTTCCCTTAGCTGTATCCTTCTTGTTTACACACACAGTTTGTAATGAAAGTGTCTGTGTACAGTGAATCAGGACTTAATAGCCAGGGGTCTTACATGTTCTGTAGTTTCTAATCTTTAAACAAGCCAGGACAGTAGCTAGGCTTTTAGTCTGTAGACAAATCAACAATGAAAACCTTTCATAGGCCACAGAGTGGCCAGCAGCGTGTACTTGGCATGTTTGTTCTAACTTTATTGTGGAGTTTTGGTCGGGCCTTCTGCTGAGTGACTGGAAACTATAAATGATGATCTTCCTCCTCACAGGTTTACATTTGTGCTGGCAGGGAAATATGGCAAGTGGTTTAGCTTAAATACTTATTGGAAGAAATGCAGGAAACCCAGCACGGGTGTTTATGGTTGATAAAGTATCAGTGCTAGGAAACGGGACTATGTGTCTGGACGCACACAGAAAGGAGAAAATATAGACATACACACGCTGACACATTTATTCACTCCACTTAGTGGTTCTGAGAAAGAGCAACGCTCCCCATAAAATACTGAGTCATGAGTATAGCCAGGAATTCAATCATCATTTTCCCTCAGGTCTCTGAGCCTAATTCCCATCACACACACACACACACACACACACACACAGAATGAAATAAAAATGCTGATTTCATGGTAATTGCCCACTGTACAAATCCCATCTAATAATTTGTCTATTTTCCATTTAGCTTATTGTTTAAAATGGCAGGGGTGGTGAGATTCAGATGAGGGTTGCATTTATTTGTCACAAAGCACTTCTGGAAAGTTTAGTCACATGTCATCAAGTTAATTACCTGAAATCTGATTTGTTCTAATTCAGCTGAACCATCATTTAATCCACAAGCTAGTACAAAAGGTGAAGAATCACTTTCAGATTTGAAAAAACTCATGTCTGGCTCGAACTGGTGAAGCGCTTGGGGTTGAAAGTGGGAGGAGAAACACACAAGCGAGAGAAGATGGATGGCGTGCAGTGTTTCAGATTAGGGGGGGAGGAGTGGTGAGATAGGAAGATGAGGACCAGAACGAGATGGAGAGATGGTGGAATGGAGGGAGGGGAAATCCCTCTGGGAGGTTCATCTATCCACGTATGTAATGAAATGATAGTCATCCATGTACCCGCCTAATGTAGTGTATTGATGAACAGCTAACAGTCTACCTCCCTCCCTCTCTCTAATCACTCGTGTTTGCACTGAGGTTACATGCTTTGTTGAGGTCTCCCTGCCTGGAGGCAAACCAGAGCCTTAAAGCTCTGTGGCTTGTGGACCGACCTACTCCACGCGGGTATTCAGTCTAACCCCCTCTATTCCTGTCTCTGAACCAGAGGTCACAGGTCACGCACAAGCAGGTGATTGGATGTTGTTGTGGTAAGAGAATATGATATTACTGCCCACAGGCCTTTAACCAACTAGCATGTGTGTGTGTGTGTGTGTGTGTGTGTGTGTGTGAGGGAGTGGAGGTCAAGAGGGGACAAGAACCAGATTTTTGTCTCGAACTAGACCTTCTGAACACACCCCACCTGTAAATTAACAAGATCCATATGTCTGTGTGATCGCGAGTATGTGTGAAACTTCTGAAAAGGTACATTCCCAGATACAGATCTTCTCTTTTGTCATTGAAATGGGTTAAAGTCTTACAGACAGCAACAGTTGGATGCACACAAAGACACCCAGACAGCTGGGGCAATGGGGAATGCAGACAGATACTCCAGTAATGTTTTTGATGATCCGGCTGTGGGCGCATAAACCAACATGGCTGGAAGAATTTTGTGTCAGTGGAAGATGAGAAGATTTGCAGCCTAATGTGCTACCGCGGCGTTAGCACATTAAGTTGTTTGCTAATCTGTTAGTAGGTCGATGTTAGATCGATGTTTAAGTCGAATCGTGGCAACTGGACGTCTTTCGCCGAACAAATGTTCGCTTTGACATGTTAGACGGTTGCTGGCTCTTTAGATGATGGATGCAAACTATTAAATGAATTTTGGTTATTAAATACTTAAATAGAAAAGCTAACAACCAAGTCAGGTAAAAAGCTGCAAAAATTATTTTAGATCAACCTTAGAGCAAAAAACAGCAGAAACAACTATACTCTCAAGAAACAGAAGAATTTATCAAGCTACTATAAAAACACATCAGTCTTTTTAGTAAAGTAAAAACTGAATATGAATTATGTGTGAACTGCTAGCCCACGTAAGGAATAAACGCTGTTGAATAGGCCCTTTTTCTTTCTTCTTTCTAAAACCAGTCGGCTTTTGAGGCATCGATGTTTGTTTGAGTCTGTCATTGTGTACGTGAAGGCGGCAGGTCGCGGATGCCACAGGACGTGACACTTGTTGGGCTCGTACATAGGTCTTTAGATGTGACTCAGAGTTTAGTAGACAGATGAATGACACACACACAATCTGTGTTTTCAGATGAAGGTTGCAGACTGAAAGGATTCACTAGTAATTATGAGTCTATTCTGATCACTCTTCATCTGGAGACTAAAGTACTCTCTTGGCACGCCCTTCCCTACTTCAGTTGGACTGAAACGATTCTCAAGCAGCACAGCTTCCAGCGAGGTTTATCTGAAACACATACACACAATAACACAAGCATGCACGTGCACAAAACACACACCACAGCTGTTGTACAATATTTTTATGAGCACACAGTGCTCTCTTGGCAGTGCCTCAGCTCTCCAAAGTTCAAGCACCCTATAGTTGATATCATGGGTTAATACCAGACTGAGTCACTGCACTCTCTCTCTCTCTCTCTCACTCACACACACACACAAACACACAGACACACACACACACACATTCATAGCCCCAAAGCTTTGATTGTTCAGTGCTCTTGCCAAATGTTTCACTGCAATGTGGAGCTGACTGCAGCCATTTCTCATGTAAGGTCACGATTTCTCTCACCTCTTCTCCACTTCTCCGCCTTGACTCTCCCTCTGCTGCATGCAGTAAACAATCACAAATCCAAGCCTGACAATGAGAGGTGTGAGAGGGCTATCAAAGTGAACTGATACCGAGAGAAGCAGTTGAGACTGAAAGGCGGAGGGGAGTAAAACATTAGAAGGTGATGGAGTAGTGCAGACACAGCAGCCACTGGGGCAGCCAAATAAACTCCTTGACCCCTCTCCTCATCTTGGTGCTTTCCCTCTCAGACGTTCTTCTCTCTTGGCAGCAACCAGACATCTCCATCCCATACCGGCCCTGCCCATCCTCTCTCAGCCTCACCTAGTGTACAAGATCACAGTCCAGTCCAGCAGGGTAGCAAAAGAAAACAGCCCAACAGCTTTACACAGCTCTGCAGGAGGCAAAGTATGGAACCTCTGCTGCTTATGCAAAGCACTGGAAAACTTTAATAGCGCCAAATATTTAAACCTCTCCTTTCGGCGTTTTTTTCCCCGCTACTTATAAAGCACTTGCATTCTTTCTGCACATGCTCCCAGCCGTTCTGACTTTATTGTAGTACTGCTATTGCAATCTTTTTTCACCCCTTTATCTCTTTCCCTTGTTTGCTTTCTCCTTCTCCATCTTCACCCGTCACACCCACTCCACCACAGCCAGTTCTCCACACCGCCTTGCCATCTTGCTGGCTTGCTGTGACAGAATCAGCAGCTTAGAGAGCAGCCAGCGCCGAGATCCTTCACAATGCAAAGCAGATGTGTGACACACACACACACACACACACACACACACAGACACACACACGTGGAAGAGCAGCCTGGAGCATTTTAAGCCAGAGGGTGGAGAAAGAAGTAAGTAGAAACAGCTCTGTTGCTAAGATACAGACAAAATAAAACAGACTCAGAGAGCTGCAGTGTCTAGATAAAACATGCGGTTTGTTTCACACTAACTAACTGTCAAGACTGGAAAACAGTGTTTTGAGAGAGTCTTGGGAAAGTGAGTGGGCTGAATCTGCAGACTTTAAAAAAGTTTGTTGGGTCTGGTTCTTGTGCCTGTTCACATTCAAGTAAGAAGATGCAAATTGTTGGAATAGGCTTTGTGTTGCTGATTGTGTTTCAGTTTAGGATGAGCAGGCTTGGGAGTTCATACGCTTTCATTTCACATGTGTGGGAGGGTTGTTTGAGGAGTTTAAGATTGCTTGAACACGCAGTCGAGTGCATGCTGTTGTTTTCGGTGCTCAGCAGAGGGGATCTCATACTGATTAAACTGGGTGCTTATCATCAAATAAGGTCCACTGCTTTCCCGAGAGAGAGAGAGAGTGAAGGGTGACTGTCTGACAGCTACCCCATCAAATGTATTCTGTCTTTTGTCTTTGACGTTTTCCTATCTTTCTGTCTCTATGGAATTTTGGCCCATTTGGCTTCAGCTGACTTCCATGGCTGTTAAATAAATGCACATATTCTATACTGTTCCTGCGAGAAGCCTGGTCAGACAGAAGGACTGCTTGAATGTTTATTTCCCCGTTCTTCAGAACAGGTGCTATCTTCTTGGAAATCTCCTGATGGCTTTAAGTACTTGCACACACAACACACAAAGCCAAGGGGGATTCCTGGGACTAATGTTTAACAGAGAGAAATTGGACTGCACCATCAATTTTAGCTCCTTCCACAGACACTGCGGTTTACTCTAGATAGCGGGGCCAAGCCTCAGAGATAAGGCGACTCCTGGCCTGCCTGTGGGAAAGATGAAAGCATTCTCTTTAAAGCTGACTTCTCTTACTGTTTCTTCTCCACCCGTTTTCACTGTGAGTGCGTCTGTGGCAGAGCTAGATTGTGTATTATGAGTGGTCTGTATTCCTGCAATTGCAACTGTCAAGTTAGACACACAGTTTATATGTGGTAACCCGAGTATTTGCATTGCAGTCATCATGTATGTCAACTGTGCAGCGTTTTCTCCGAGTATATTAACACTTGCTTAAAAACCTTTCTAAAGGTGTGCTATTTTTTACACTTAAACACATAAACCATTTTAAATGATGAAAATCTGTGTACTTAGCAGCTTGAACCGAAACATTTTCAGCCTGACACGATGACAGCTTTAGGTTGTGCAGCTGGTCATCATCATGCTTTCCATACTTGCTCACATGCTGCGCCAGGACGCAGAGAAGGAACTGAAATGCTTGAGAATATTCCTGAGTAGTGCAGTCGTCACAGTTAAAAACTGCCTTCAATGCCAAGAGGAACTTCTACGGAACTATCTGTTTACTTCACGGTCAGGCTTTGTTAATCTGTAGCATGACAACCAGCAAACACACATATATTCACACACATGCACAGACGAACCTATGGTGAGTGCTGTGAGTATCTGTACACACAGACCTGTCAAACAGGTTGCTGGAGGGAGACAATTAGATCAGGGGATGTCTTGCTAATAGGCTGACTGACCTCAGACACACACACACCACACACACACACAAGACATAAGCAGAAACTGAATTTCTCCACTGAGCCCTGCCACAAACAAAAGAAGAGTACTGTTAAACGTAAGGCTGCCTCTAGGCTCAGAGGACTAACCACTCACACTGTCAAACCAGGAGTGCAGGATTTGCAGAGGCATGCACCACACTAAGCCTTGACACACAGGTATGAATAAGATTCCACTGGAAAACCACTGAAAAAGTGCACTGTTTCCCAGGATCTCCGAACTATTAATAAACGCCGTGTGTTGCTAGAAGCTTTTGTGCATGTGGAAGGGTGTACAGTAAATGTGTGTATCTGTGTGAACAAGTGGGTGTGTTCCCATGCACACGTTTGAGGAGACAGAGGACTCATTGTGATATGGTCGTGTCCCTCAAGGCAGTGGAATCTGGCACATTGTCTTTGTCGGAAAACTCAAACCATTTACAACTCCCAACTTGTTTTGATCCTCTCAGAAAATTCCATTTCCTGCGGTCATTCGGGGAGTGACTGTGGAGAACCCTCTGGAAGGAAAAGCCTCATTATGGCTTCAGTGTGAGCTGGAAGACTTGAAGGTCAGTTCACCACTGTAGCCTCCCTGTGTGAGATGAGATGGTGACTGATAAGAACATAACGCAGTGTTGGGTCTTGGTGCTGAAGGTCAAATGCAATCTGTTGAAATGGAGGCATCCTCACTTCTGCTGGATTGCTTTACTTTACAAACGCTTTTATCCAAAGCAACTTACAGGTGTCTGGCTTAAGGACACACCTGGTAGGGGATGGACGGGGTTTCAAACCTGTGACTTTCTGCATCCCAGTCTGACGCTTAACCCATTGAGCTACCAGGATATGTATAGATCATCACGTTTTGGTAACTGCGGTGTTACTAATCAACTCTTAAACCACTGGTCCTGTGATGTGTACACAACGCACACATGCGTTTTGGTTTTGCCATGCTGGTCAGACCAGCTTCACTTTTCCAAAGCCACGCATGCAGGAAAACATGGAAAACCCATTCACATCAGCTTGGGATGAGTGTCTTCTTGTAAATGTATTATCTTTCATTCACTAGTGTTTGTATTTGTAAATGTGTGTAATGTCTGAGGGAGACACTTTGCTCTCTGCCAGAAATACAACTATTATGACTTCAACTAATACAAATGGAGCATAGTCAGTACGTAAGAGAGACTTACACGGGAAAAGGAGAAGAACCTGAAGGTGCATACCGAACATTGCTCATATTTTATTGTTTTGATTTGGTCTTTGAGTGAATACAACAATTCCTCATGTGCAGGTGACGGAGCTGATCAAAGTGTGGTGGAGCGGGTGTGCCAGCAGAGCACAGAGGGCTGAGTTCCATACCAGCACTATCCTGCGTTCTCCTGATATTTTGTTTATTATTGTTTTCATGATGAGGATTTGCTGCCATCACGATGATACTCACGCATGCTTGACAGCCAACACAGGCGTGCTATTTCAACCAAGTCCTATTCACCAACCTAAATACCCATTGTTTGTCCACTGGGGTGATTCGAAATAGTACTTCTGCTTCTCTCTACTTATACTATTCAGAATGAATAAAACTGCCAAAATGTGCCCAAATATGACTGATGCTGCAATTGGTTGTAATATTTTGACGAAACAAATGATGTACAGGAGAACAGTCTTATTACGTCTGACTGATGTGGTGAACTGGTCTGTTAACTACCCACTAATTTTATCCCACTCTGGTTTCCCACTTGTTACTGTACAGTGTGTATGAATTGCACAGACATGCGGGCATGTGCGTATGAGCGCTGTGTTTGTAGCAGAAATAAAAAGAGAGAGAGAGAGAGGTTATTTGTGGATGACAGAGGGAAGCCTGTAACCGTAGCGTGTGACACACAGTGCTCTCTCTGCAGCAGCCAGGCCACAGTTTAGGGACTTGTGCCAAGGGACAGAAAAGCCTGTCTGTTTACTGACTCTTACTGACCACTGATTGACAGCAGAGCTTCTTTGTGTATGCCTGAATGTGTGTGTGTGTGTGTGTCTCTGTGTGTGTGTGAGAAAGAGAGAGCGAGAGCGAGAGAGAGAAAAACTGACAGATTGACAGAAACGCATTGCATGAAGGGAAATGTAAAGAATTTGCCATCGCCACAGAGAATAGACACCCTGCCCTCTGTCAAATTGTCACTTATTTAACAGCGCATTTATCTGATCTCACACATAAACACGAGCGTGTGCACAGCACCTACACGGACCAGTCAGCGTTTTTTTATCACAGGACATACAACGGTTTATTCATTCAAGTGTCAAATGGCACAGATGAACACGCACACATACGTGCTCAAACATCTCATGTTTCTGGAGTGTCAGGTTGTGAAGAGCAGAAGCTCCCTCACCTCTGACCTCTGTGCGTTGCCTTGGGGTCATGAGGACCGGCAGACACACCACATGTGTATGCGAGATTCATTTGATTCATTCAGATGGAGGAAAGCAGAGATCAGTGTGGAAGGATAGGAACATGTTTGTGGAGGTCAGCGCATCAGTGCCGGAGATGAAGAAGAGATAAACAGAATTTGCATAGAGGAACAAAGTACAGGGTAAAGGATGTGGCTGCAGAATAGCAGAAGTTATAAGGGGTGTGATGGGAGTCTGTTTACCACAGGGTTTGAGCTAAAGAGAGAAGGTATGCACCTTTTCAGAGCCGCACAAATTCTTTCTCAGGGTCAGCAGAAAGGAAAAAAATAGTTACTGAAAACTGTTTATGAATAATTGGTAATACACATATTGGAGACAAGCGAGATTTAGCAGCATTGATCCCAGCATTAAACTACAAATTTGGAGCATGATCTGCACAGCGCAGCCTGAAAATAATCACATTGCATTACGAGTGATTTCCTAGTGGTATCATAAAATATCCTTTGTGGCGCCAACAGCGCCTGTAAGGAGGCGACACGCACTTACAGTAAAGTAAAAGATGATGATGAGTGGACAGCAAAGAGCAGCTTTACCTAAAGTTATTTACACCCAAACCAGACAGTAATCCTGATTCTGTGTTTGAAACTGAAATATGTGCATTTTCTTTCCACAAAATTTATCATCGTCTTTGCTTTCTTTTTTCTCAAGTAGATTGAAAATAATTTTTTGCTGCGGCCTATTGGTTTATTCACATCGTTCCAAAAAAGACAGAAAGATTCAGAGGGTTACATGCGTGATGCCTGTTTATTGTAGAAATGTTGAAGGGCTATGCTGCTTACATGATGTGAGTAGCTGGCTGTTGCTGAGACATTCTGATGAGCTTGTGTATTTTCACAAAAGAAACTGATTGTCGCTTTTTGTTTAGGCAACAATGGCAAAACCACATCTGGCTTTGTTCTTCAGTTAGTCACAAGACAAAATGCAAACGAAAGTAGTAAAATGATTTCAAAGCGAAGTGTGAAGTGGGTACAAGTGCAGCGAAGATGCACACTGGATACATCACTGGGGGGCAGCTCATAGTTCCCCCTCCCACCAGCTCTCTCCGCAGCCCCACCTGCTCCCAGGAGTGAGGCCCCAGACATTCAGTAAAGGACTAAACAGGAATCCCCCACAGCCCCACGACAGACAGACTGACTCTGCATCGTCTACATCACACACACACACATACGCTGAAACACACACGTATGCAGAGACTGGAATAAACACATGAATTCACACACCAGCTCACAGACAGTGCGGAAATAGCCACAGTCTGTGGTTTTACCGCATGTAGTATCTGCCCAAAAACTTCACCTCATCCACTTACGTATATCATGTGGCAGGCTCAGTGACTCTACTATAAAACTATACAATATAATATAGTATAATATTTTTCTTCTCTCTGCTTTCATTTGTCTTTCACTCTCAGACATTTACATCGCCGAACCGTGTTTACTGAAAGTCTCGCTGTTTGTTTCACAGTTTCATTCTGCCGGCCCTCTCACATTTCACAATGACACGAGGTGAAGCACAGACTGAGCAGAGGGAGTGACAACAAGTGCAGATGAAAGGAAAGGTCAGGAGTTACTTAGCCTAGAGTTCCTGACATTGCATCACCACCCACAGCATGGCCGACGTGCCTTGGTTCCCCTCAGTGATCAGTAAAGCAACGCACCGACAAGGAGGGGCTTTCTTCCACCCTTTCCCCTCAACATTTGCATCGCAGTCACTACAAGGGTTTTCCCTCAAACACAGAATACAACTTAAACTGACTCAGGGGAAGCATATGTCCTTGATGTGCAGGGTGTCACTGTACATTGTTTTAATGATAAAATGCAGGCACTGTCCTGTTTGTATATGTGAGTTCTCTCTCAAAGCTTAAAATGGGAGAAGTACGTTTAAACAATGAACAGACGTGACATTCCTGAGTCTTTAAACTCACCAAACACGGGGAGGTGGTAGAGTTTATTGGGGAAAGCACCTACAGGAATTTTCTAAAAGTACATTTTTTGGTTTAGGAATCAAAACTTATACATTTCAGAAGAATTCAGCAGAATATATTTTATAAAAAGCTGCCCTAAGCTCCCTAGTAATCGTTGTGCTAACTCATGTTTAAGATCTCTGTTAGATATACGGTAGATGGCCACATCTGTGTTTTCTAATAATTTGATTCATCTCAGTCCATTCATATTTGTTTATTTAATTGTTGAAAACCTTTTTCCATCATATCGAGGTTTTGGTTTTAATTGACAGTAACAGTAACTTAATTATCTCTTTGGACCTGAGTAACTACTCTATCTAATCTGAATATCTATACTGTTTGCTCCTTCTGGTACATCGCGTTAACTCATTTCATGCCTCTAAAACAAGCTGACTTGTCTTCATCACTCGATGATTCAGTGGTTTCAATCAGTACACAGTTACTCAAGCATTAAAGATTATTTTTCACAAAGCAGCAATGAAACTGATATCGCACGGTGCCACCCAAAGACTTCGTGGCGTTGTTAGAGATGTGCAGCAAGTAAAAAAGTAGTGCTGTAGTGCCTGTAGCTGGAGCCAGCAGGTGGTTGGTTTAGCTTAGCATAAAGAAACCAGGTAACATCATAAAAAACATGCTCTCGTTTGTTTAATTTGTGGATTATATAAATTAAAGGACGCAGTGATATATTACATTGCTCCACTGTAAAGCTCTAGATCCAACATTTAGATTAGCAGGTGTCACTTTTTGCTGTAAGCATTACCTCGACTTATACTGATATGTGTTTCTTAAACCACAGCACTAGCTTAGAAGAAATGTGTAGTGTTTCCCTGTTGCTGCCACTCTAGGCTCAGCACAAGGCTGTGAGCAGATTTGCTTTGTCATGATGGCGGCTCGGGACACACGATCGCTCTGTGGCACGCACCCTGCTGGTTTCTGTACCAGGCCAAGCTTGTCGCCAAGAAAACTGTCTATTTCCAGTTGACCTGGCCTGACAGCTAGTTATATCCGTGGGTTATGTGATTAGGGGCTGCCAGAATGGAGGAAGAGGAGGAAGATCAGTGTGGGGTTTTCTGGGAAGCTCCCAGCCCGACATCTGTTGCCATCACTCTGTCGCCCTCGCACCACTTCCCTCCTGTCTTTCTATAAGCGATTTGCTTTCTGAGTCCGTGTGTCAGACACAGGTCTTTGTGGTGAGCAGTCCTCCGATGAATAATTCAAAGAGCCAGTGGGGACAGCCGGTGGATTAAGTCTCTGTAGAGGAGGAGGATGAAGGATGAAGAGGAGGGACAAGTGGTTTTAGTGCATTAGAGCAGAGAAAGGGAGGAGAAAGAGAGTGAGCGAGCGAGCGGGGAGCACATCACGTGACCATCAGGAGATCCCTGAGCAGAGCTGATCACCTGACTGACTGGAAATGCACCATGCTGCCTGAGAACGATTCCCAGAATTTACGTCTGCGTGTGATGTCACGCGCCCTGTCCGAAATACAGATTACAGTAGTAGCAGTGAGATCACACTGTTGGCTAGTTTTGTCTCTTATGTAGTAGGAAAAAAAAGAATTAATAGAACAATATACCGATTTAAGATAGAATCAGTGAACCACGACAGAAGTGGTTCCTTCCCAAGGTGAACCTCTGATTTCCCTTGTGTTTAATCCTTGGCAGCTGAAATAAATGTAGGATTCTGCTGAGACAAAACTGCTTGAGTTTGTGTGACTGATCACAGTCTACACCAGGGTAATTCTCCCACTTGTTCTTCTTCTGCTGCTGCTGGTGGACTTTTAGCCCAGCTGTCTTACGCCCACTCAGTCACACACAAATGCACAATTTCACACATGTAAACAGCCAGAGCTTCATTTACATATCATCACGCTTGTAGTTCAGAAAGTCCGGGGGATTTGATCTGTTGTGTTTCTTGGAAAAATTATTTCTAAATAATTAAAAAAGTTTAAAAAAAAGGAGATTTCTTATCTGGAGGTTACTGCTTTACCCAATTGCAGTCTTAGTTCCTCTTGATGGTCTGCACCGTGAGGCCCCTGTGGTGAGTTACACACCATCCAGTGGCTACATGTGTGATCAAGATCTTATAGTCAGACCAGTTTCTAAGATGTTTGTCTTTAATTTAGAAAAGGAAATCAAAAAGTTTTATAAAATAAAACTAATATAAACGGTCATTTGACAATGATGATGTCAGAGTATCTGGTGTAATAAAATATGAACAATGGCACGGCTAAAACTTACACAAATGTGTTTCTTACAGGTTTTAGGTCCAATACGAATGTCAGAAGCGTCATTTAAAGGTCAGAAGGCCCAAAGCTTCAGGTGACTGTGTGTTTGTATGAATCCAACAATTAATTACAACACTTAAGACCTAAGTAATAGTAATAATAAACATTAACTTGATATTTGCTTCATGGGACGTTATACATGTTCTGCCTGTCTTGTCCATACCCATTTGTTGCCATGGATGGTCAAGCAGCATTCAAAGCCCTGTGCGCTTTGCGACTGTGACTAAATAAACATGCGGAAACCATAACTGCACAGTTCGTTGATGGACTTTATGACCCTTCTCTAGGCACAGTGCCTCCAGGCCTTGTGGAGCGGAGTGAAAAATGCACTTGCCATGAAAAGACGTTAAATACTTTTCCTGCGTGTACGCCGTCTCTTGCTCCCCAGAGGACGTCCGCACAACGCTTTGCACATCCCCAGCGGGAATCAAGTGTTTGCTTTAGTTCAGGCTTGGCTGGCATTGTGGGTTTGTGAATCTGTGTGTGGACGCCAGTAGCACAAATGGCTCGGTAAAAGAATGAGTATTATGAAACAGCTTCCCGTTGTATTTGATAAGTATAGGTGCGGTAAATATTCTTTGAGGTTTACTGAAATACACGTAACCTGTGTTAGTTTCAGAGCACCCACTCCTGTTTCAGAGCATCAATAACGAAAAGTAACTCCACAGATGCAGACGGCTAAAACACTGCTGTGGTATGAACGCATGTGGGCCAGCATCACCGCTGTAAGGCTAAAGAAACACCGAGGAGATCTGTTATATCCACAACCACTTCAATAAGCATCAGGCAGTAATTCATTTTATTAAACTGCAGTTTTTACCTGCTTTCTGTTCCTATCTCCCTCTCCGTCTTCCCCCGTCTCTCTCTCCCCCTCTTTCTTTCCCTCTAACATAATTGAAGAGAGCTTCTCCTCTGCGTAACCCAATGCTTGTCCCATAGCACTAAAGTGTCGTTTGGGCAGCAGCTTAAGTACTCGGTCTACTCTGTGCGGCGTTCTAAACCTTACAGATCAGCAGAAGCCCAGATTAGACAAATTAATAATTCAGTTTATTGCCTTGAATGCAGTTCGTGGTAACAAAATAAAGTATTCGACTTATATCATGCCGTGACTAATACAGTTGAGAAGTTGGACGTTATGGTCGTCCAAATGATTACACTGGTCATTCCTTTTATTTTTTTTAGAAGAATTATTAGTGTGAGCAAACTGAGAGCTTTACACAGGTGTAAGTTTTATTGTCCTTCACGATAGTTGGAAAAATAATATTAAGTTTGGCTGGAGCAGCGCTCGGCAAATGCTCTAAAGGTTGAGAAAAACCTAAAGATGAGCAGCTCTACCCTCTGATTCATCGAAACACTAATGAATGTCAGCAAGTTAAAGTCAATCAGATGATGTTAGTATTAGTCATCATTCATCAATTATTTATCTGTATTTAAAACTCTGGGCTCGATGCTGATGTTTCACGAGGATGACATTATAGTAATGGGTACTGCCCATAAGTATTCATCCAACCCATAATGTTGTTTTTTTCATCGGTGTGCTTCGCTGCTGTGTTGGTTGGAGGTGAGATTAACCTGATGAGCTCATACTGTGGGTGATGTAGTCCTACGGCAGGTGAGTCATCGGGCGATGCTTACGGGAACAAAGACTTTCTCATCCCCCTACAGCTCGTATGCCCTCCTGTGCTTACTGCCGCTTCATCGACTCTCATCTCCTTTTATCTCTGAAGTTGTCCTTGTCAGAGTCCCATGGACAGTGGCTGTGTTTTTGTGATCCTCCTTCCGTTAGGCAACAAACTTATGAATCAATTAACAAGGAATTAACATGATTTTCACATCAGTCACTGGTTGGTGAGAATGAATTCATTCTGATGTGTGAACGATACATATGAAGCAGCCGCCAGTTATCTAAAATCTGGAAGCAGACAAAACAGCTGGCGTGGCTCTGCCTTAAGATAACAAAATCAACCCACTATGATGATCATATGCTCAATATACCACAGAGATCAGAGGGTGGCGTGAGGAATCGCATCACAGAAATCATACCAGTCAGAGGTAACAGTAACCGTTAGCCACCGTTAGCAATGGCAGTTTTTAACAAAACAAACGTTGCAGTAGCATATCCACAGATAGAGTTTGGCTTCTGGACAGTTTAAATAGAGCGCAACATCAGTATGTGTTTCATTGTTTAGTCTCCTCTGTGTGAGAGTGACAGGTTGTGGATTAGAAAAGATTACTGAACATGTAACTGTACGCGTTTCTGTCTATTTTACTTTACTTTGCAGACACTTTTATCCAAAGTGAGGGGATAGATTAGGAGTCAGACGAGGTTCGAACCTGCGACCTCCTACATCCCAGTCTGACGCTTAACCCATTGAGCTACCAGGCCGACCCGGTCTAAATGTGAAACTAGTCCTTTACCTTCAAATACAAGCTGATGGGGAAATAAATGCAACCCGTTTTAGTTTCTTCTCAGGCCTTCACAAGCATCACTTATCTGCTTCTTCCTATGTCGTCTGCATTTAGTTTTTCAGCTCCTCTGTGTCACCCGGCGTCTTTTTCATTTCTTCTGTAGCTTGTGTTTATGCCCTCCATCACAGAGCAGTAAACACAAGAGCTACAGAGACCGCTGGTGTGTTTTTTTAATTAGGTAAATGGACTTGGGTCTGCTGGACCAGACAGAGAAATCACTCTAAGGACTCCAGTGCTGTCATAACGATTTTTTCTAATTAATGTGCTTCAACTAAATGTTATTAAAATTGTGCTGTGCAATGGATTATGTGTCCTTTCGCCCACTGCTGTTTTTGTTTGTAGGTTTCTTGGGTTTTCTCTGGCAAGGTGAACGCTTTGAAGTTTCCAAGGGGCAGAGTGGGCAGATTACCACACACAGCGGGCGAACCTCAAACCTCAGCCTCACCTGTTCCTGACAGGCTGTAACCTAACTCTGCCACACCCACAGAAGGTGAGCCCTGGCTGGGTTTGGCAGGCAGAGTAGTGGCACTGCCCATCTTTCCAGGGAGGATCCTTTTAGACACAACAACAAACATATGCTCAGACAGAGCGATATTATCTGTTGTTATTATTGGAGATAATTGTGTTAGATAATTATATCTATTAGCTATGTTGTGTCTTTTCAGCCACTCCAATGTCAATATTATTTCAATCTCAGTCCTGGGAGCACTGTGGACCCATGGGAAAGTGCTGTGGCTTGGGTAAAGAGGGGTGTGAAGGGACCACAGTGAAGGAGAGATGTATACATTTTATTTATCTATGTAATGTAACAATAATAACAGTTAAAATAAAAACACATTCATTGTGTTTGTATAGCAGTTTTCAAGATGTCAAAACACATTTCTTTTTTTAAAAAGATTTTAATAAATCACCTAAAACACAAAAAAAGATTTGAAACAACTGTAGAGTGAAAGAAAAATCAGTCTGTGTTTTCTCTTATTCCCACAGACACACTCAACGTGCCTTGTTTCTGGCTTTTGAGTGGCTGTTTTGCTCACAGAGAGGCTTCTGTGTGCTGCAGGTGTTGAGGTATATGAGACTGTGCTAAGGAGTGTTTTATTCCTATAGGCCTCCTGAGGTCCAGAGGCCTGGTCCAAGAGAAAGACCAGAAGCCGTTTAAACTTCCTCCACTGTTGTTTTGTGTGGAACACAACTTCAAACACTGTACGTCAGAGCGCACACCGAACACACACAACACGTTTCTCCC
The DNA here is from genome assembly GCA_032270685.1 of Microctenopoma stevenorrisi. Classification (NCBI taxonomy): domain Eukaryota; kingdom Metazoa; phylum Chordata; class Actinopteri; order Anabantiformes; family Anabantidae; genus Microctenopoma; species Microctenopoma stevenorrisi. The sequence goes on along the minus strand of JAUMTR010000019.1, from coordinate 5,837,536 downwards.
TCTTTTTATGGGTTCAGAAAATGAAAAACTTATTCAGCAATATGTTGTAAAATAAAGATAGAAATGTCCCCCTGCAGACGCTGATGAAGGTTCGCTTACATGACTGTAAATAAAGAGTTTATATAAATGGGTGGTTTCTTCGGTTGGAGCGTTTGGTTATGTGTTTATTGCTGCCACTGTGTGTTGGGCAGAGCTGTACTGTATTATCTGTGATTATTCCAGTGGCTAAGAAAAATAACGTCTTCCCAATCACAGTATCTTCTTATATTTAATTCAAAGTAGCTAAGCAGAGGTGGTGTTTAGAGGTCACCCTTTACTGCACTACAAGAAGAAGTAACACAGGCCTTTGACCATATTTGTATGAATTACTATGAATTTAGACGAATAGCATTACATTCAGTATTGCTTGAAATACATAATTTTCTGTTGTGCACATTTGTACATGAAACAGAAAGGTGTTTACTACTTTAAATACATTTAAAAGCTTGTTGTTCATCATAGATTTAGTCATTTCGTTATTTTATTTTGATTAGATCATGCAGCACCAATTCCCTAAAGAATAATTAGCGCTATTTATAACATCGCCCAAATGTTAACTTCAGCTTCGAGTGATGATATACAATACAGAGTGTAATATTAAACTAAAGCACCAAACGGAGCCCAGTCAACAGGTAGAGCAGCAGGGCAGAGAGCTCCCAGAATGGATTGTGTAGCGTCTCGAAAGTCTTTGAAGCCACAACACTGACCTTTCCTGTTATGGAAATGTACTGCTGGCTGTTCTAGGCCCACAGCCACATGCTGCTTGTTTGAATGGCGACACAGGCTCCCTTCTGCTGCCTGCCTCTTTCCTGAAGACTGATTTTACTGTTTGTGCTGCTATGTGAACACACATTTGTGTTGCATTGTTCAAAATAATGGGCACAACATGTTCCCTTTTTTATGTTTTTCTTTGTCTTTACTTTGGAAACCTTCTACTTTATTGTGTGGAAATTTACGCTGAACTCCCCATAATACCCGATAAATTGTGTTTCTATCTCTGTGTGTACTGGACGTAAACCAGTTACTTCACAACTCTTTTCCAAGAAATACAAGAGTGTGGAGCGTTCGTTTGTCGTGTTGCAGCTAATTCCATGCTGCCCGTCATCACAGAGCCTCAGTCTCTCCTGCCTGTCACTGTGATTAGGAGCTAAACTGGGGCAAATAGAGTGACATGTTGTCCCTTGCAATGAAAACAGTGCTGTGTTAACACTTGCATGGAGCGGCTTGAGTGTCTGAGCAGGGCCTCACGCTGCACACTGGGTAAGCGGTGATGCAGCACTGCGCCCTGTCCACCATCATCTGGACGTTCCACGTGTGATGTGATTAGAAAGAGATTTGCTCCTTGACAATTTGACCCAAGAAAAACACCTGCTTTATTAAAACTAAACAAATTACCCCATTTAGTCCCGAATACACAGAACCAAACACCTTAGCAGCTGAATACATCACATGAACAGCACCAGAATCTCCTGTTTTGTTTAACTGTAAGGCTTTACTGAATAGATCTAAATAGTTTGTATCTGCATGGAAAGTGTAGACGATACTTAATACTAGTGTAGGTTCCATCTTCTTTTTCCCTGTATAACTCACAGCCTCAGCATTAGTAGAAGCAGGCTCAGCTTTCACCTTTGTATAATATAATATGGCTGTATATTTCACACACCCAAGGGAATTACATGGTGCTGACTTACATTAAAAAACCAGCTACCTTGTAAAATAAATATTTCTGAAACGTTGCGGCTGCACTCGCTCTAATCTGCAGATCTGAAGCAGCTTTTTCAACACATTCTGTATAAATGATAGATCTTAAAGACAACAATTTTGGCTAGGCATGTTTGGCCACAAGAAAGCCCCCTGAAGCAAGGGGGATTATACAGCATGACATAAACAAGGATCAGTCCCTCTGTGCTGGTTAAAATAGATTTAACAAGCAACGTGCCAGCAGGAATTTGTATTAAACTTGACTTGAGATATCCTAGAAATGCCATGCGGCTTAGCTCTGCTTGGGCTTGTGACGTGTCCCATTGTGACGTTTGTCCCCCTGTAAGCCCTCAGAGAACAGCAATACATTGCCAGCATTTGTGGGACGTTAGCGTAACATAGTCTGCCTTAGCATTAGACTAGTGAGCTGGAAGCTTGGATTATTCATGACTTGTTGGAGATACTGAGAACGGCATCATAATCTCTCAGCTCCAGGGATGCCCTTTCAGTTCGGGCATTTTGTTTTCAGTTTTGAAAGCTGCGACTGTACAATGAGAGCTTTTCACATGATCGTTACACCAGTAAATCTCAGCTGAATGTCCATTCTAATCAGATATCAGTTTCCACTGTTTGGGCTCCTACACAAATCTGTTATTTTTCAGACATCCAGATTACATATGTCCCCAGGTGTTTCCAGACCAGATATGACCTGAGTTCCCTCAGCCGTGACCAAAAAGACCAAACAGTGTGATCTCCCTTTTCTTACTGTTTCTTGTTGGGTTACCCCCCTTCTATCTATTTTTGTCTTCTGTTAAAACCAGTAAATTATGTAAAAAGAAGAGACATCAGTGCCCCCAACTTTATTTACAGTGTTTTCCTGTTCCTGTGAGACGAACACTTTTTCACATATGCAAAGTTAGAGACAGTCTTTTCTGTTTTCGTATGCTTCAGTAGACATTTGCTTTCTGTCTGGATCCTTTCATTATCAGAGTTTCTCCTTTATTCGCGCACCCTTCCCCAAAGTTGCAGAAACGTATGTCAGACATCGTTTCTGTCCTGGTTGGTCTCTGTATGAATGTGCTGTGTTTTCTTTTTCTGTGTTTGCAGACCGTGTACATTGCGTAGGATGCAACAGGAAAACAGCCAGAATCAGCAACCCCCATAACAAAAACACAAGCAAGAAGAGCTAATATTATTTCAGGCTCAGACGCATCCATAAAAGCAATGTTCAGATTTGTGTCTTCATTCTTCACAATCTGAACCAGTATAATCACAACAAATTAAATAGAAAATAAATTTCACCAGTCAGGCTTGTTATGTTACTGACCCTTAAAAAAGGATTTTCAAGTATACTATCAGAATACTTCTTTAAAACAAAAAATAGGCAAGTATACTTTTAGTTTACTTTTTATGTACTTTTATAGATGTCTAGAAAAAATTACATTTAGGTACACTTTAAGTATAATAAGGCTACAGTATAAATACATTTGGCCTATATCGTCGGGCCAGATCAGATATCAGTACAGTATACTGTCAAGTTCAAGTAGATTTGGCTTATACTGTATTTGTAACTCACTTTTTTGGTTTCTTGACGTTGTTTCACCCTTCCATTCCAGAGGTCTTTCTCAAGTCTGAGAACCTTCACAGATACTTGTACTTACACATAACCATAATTGGAATATAAAATACTTAAAATACACCAAATATATAAGTACATTTAGCCCGTACTTGACTCATAATGGAAGTATTCTTGAAGTAAAAGTATAAAGGAATACCCAGCATGCATTTCAGTGATTTAACTGTAAAATAAGCAAATAAACAACTATGTAACAAATACCTGATGTTTTAAATGAAGAATTTGTGTATAAATACACAATTATGGGATCAGCGAAGACAACAATCTGATTGGGTGCTTGAAGCTAAAACTACAACTGTGGTGCAAAATGTGGAAGGTAAAATTTTGTATTCAATGGATTAGCATGTTAATATGAGCATTGTTTATGTATGCATGAAACAAGGTCTGCAGCCATATTAACATAATGTGCAAGGCAGCACTGTGCTTCCGGCTAAATGCTAACATCAGCGTACCGGTTAGCAGGAATAATGTTCATCACCACCATGTTCTTCTGCTTAACATATGCAAATTAGCAGCACTTCCACGAGTGGGAATGCTCACAGAACAAAGTATTGGAAATATTTGACCTGACTATTCTGCTAAAGGAAATGTTGGATTGTAAATGTCTGTTAAAAGTGAATGACAATCCATCATACATTTAACATTTCAGTCTGGTGTTTCTGACTAAAAGACCAACATTGTCAACCCTAAAGCTGAAAGTGAGAACGTCAGCTTCTTTCTCCCATCTTTCAAGTCACAGTTGACCAAATATAGTCCACACAGGCTCCTCTTAATGTGTGATAAAGATACCGGCCAATTTGTTTATGAGATGTATTTAGCAGCAGCTTGGGATTATTTGAAAAATGACACATGGCATTCTGTGGAGACAAACTGGCCAAGTGAACTGGCTCTGGAGCGTTTGGAGCAGATTGTTGTTAGAACCACTCCCTCCCTGGTTTGGCGTCCCAGTATTTATTACTTTCAATACAACTGCAGGCCAACGGTAACGGTTTCTCTTTCTCAGACTTGGCCTCCTCACCCCAACAACAGAAAAGTGTAAACCTGCTCTTTCAGCGATTATTACCGTCACACACGTAACAAACAGTATGTGCGTGTGTTGGGTGCATGCACGTTAATACCAGCATGTGTGCATTTTTGGGCAAGACGAGGAGGCTGTTTGGGAGTAAAAGGAGCTGGGTGGTTGGAAGGAAGGACAGATGAAGCAATTGTTAGGGCAACGTTACCCCAGGGCTGTGCCAAGAGGCAGTAGCTGTTGGAACGGGGCTAGAACGTGCGTTTGTGCGTGTGTGTGTGTGTGTGTGTTGCCTCAGTGTTGCATTAACTGTGCCCTTATAAAGATCTGGATGGAGGAGCTGGATGTGCCCTTCCCATACTCTTAATACCATATTAAACCACTGCAGCAGTGGGTGGTGAGACAGTGTGTGCATGTGTGTTGTTCTTCGTGTGAGGCATTTATGGGCTTTAGGAGGTGGAACACCACAGTTCTCTTGATGTAAAAATATACTATGCATTTATATATGAGCTGTACAGACAGTCAAGAGATTCAAGCGTCCATGTGCATCTTTTTTGTGTGTCAGATTTGTGGATGAGTGTTACTTGTGGTAAGAGCATATGCAGTTTAATAGTACAGTGCAGGTAACTTAATACTGCTGATGCAGCTGTAATAGAGTGAACAGTAAACAGTGAGGCTCTTATTCATAGAACTGTAACACAGGATTACACGCATGCCTCGGTTAGTGTGAATACCACATGCACGTGATTTGGGCTCTGCCACTAACAATGAAAACTTTTTATATAAAGAGGGACTCAAAGAATGTAGACACATGAAATGACTACTAGTAAAGAATATACCGCACCAAAGACTGATTTGATTTCTTGAAAAAAAACCTACAGTTTGCTCAATAATGGTGCCAATAAGTGAAATGAAGAGCAAAGCTGGTGTTCTGCTCCTCTTTGCTTCCTTCCCTGCTTTCCTGTCCTTTCTATGTGTGTGTCCCACTCTATCAGCTCCAGGCAGCTGCCCCAGGGTGACCCCGGTGGTATGGTCTGCTCACACCAGAACTGCCATACACACATGTACAAACACACACACACGCTGTGTGTCACTGGTATTGTGCAAATCAGACCCCATGTGAAGCGTCTGCTACACCTCCACTGAGTGCGTGAACCAACGAACGAGTGGTTCACTGCTCTTTCTTTGTAGATTCAGAGCACATGGAGCACAGTAAATTACTGGGTGGAAATATTTCCTAAAAGAGACAGGAGACATATGACTGAAGATCAACGAGACAGGATTACAACCCCTGCTAGCAACAAACTTTCATCTCTATTCCATAATACTATTTTATGAAACCAGCTCATATGTCCAGTCTGTTTTTAAAGCCTGACAGTGGTTTCATTGCATAATTACAGCATTAATGATCGCTATCATAAGCACTTTGCGATTTTAAGGCAGCAGTTAAACGTGGCAGTAACTGCTGATTCTTGACAGCTGACCACATTTGACTGGCCCGGCAGGCACTTTGTCATTACAGGTCAACTTTAACAGTGTCAAGTCTTTGTGCTAAAGCAAGCTGACTGATAGATCACTGTATTGTTTGTAAATGTATGTAGTTTAAATGTAGTATTGTTTTTAAATGTGCTTTGTGCACCCTCCTCCAGGAAGAGGTGGAAGAGGGTGCACAAAGTTCAGCCTGATTATCAAGTCAAGCCGGTGGTTTTCAGTGGCTGCATGTGATCAGCTGAGGGTCCTTACATTATCCTCGCAGGGACACAATGCAGGGGAGAGAGAACATCAAGTGTGTATAGGGCTCGTTGCAGACGTAGGCCTGGTTGTGTGCCAGCAGCAGAGATCTCCGGGAGCAGACCCAGGCATGATGTCATTACCAGCCAGACCAAGGAGCCGCAGTTTTCTGTGACATTGTGTCTTTGAAGAAAAGAGCCAAGCACCCAGTGTGTGTGTTTGTGCATTAGCATTATTCCTGTGTGGTGACATGGTTATTTTCAGTTGTCTGTGCCAACTGTATGTCAGTCAAACTCTTCATTCACTCTACTCCATTCTGTCGTCCTCAAAAATTACCCCTGGAGATTTTTTTTCCTGGAGCTGTAGAAGCATGTGAGTGTGTGTGTGAGGCTGTTTTCTTTTTCTATTTCAGGTTTATGACTGTAGAGGGACAGACAGATGTCTGACAGGAGGACATTTCGCAGTGGCCACTTGAGTTCACTGTTGATATGATTTAGATGCTGGGGGAGAGGCAGTGACAGTCCGACAGTCTAATCAAATTGATCTTTTTATGGAATGGAAACAATTTAATTCACCATGACAATTTTCCCATTTCTCGTTCACTGTCAGACTGCTGTTTCTCCAAGATGTATGGAGCCTGTCTGATGCTTTCCATGTTATATTTGTTTATGTGGGGCCAGGGAGGGGTGAGGAGCAGGGAGCCTGAAAGCGGAATCATTGAAGTGAGAGCCAGTGTTTATGTTTGTGTCTGGGTTTCCTTCTCTCTCTTTTCCCTTGTACCCACAACAGCAAGCAGCTTCAAGCTCTTCACCACACCCCTCTCCAGTTTTACTTTTCTCCTCGTCTATCTCAGCCTCTACGTCAGTTCCAGCTAAACCCGTCCCCCGCTCACTTTCTCTCTATACACCTGCCAGCCTGTGTTTGTGCTCCAGTCTGGACCTTGGCCTGGTCTGTCTGGATGCTGAAGAGGAGGAAAACCTGTCAGGTGGAACGCAGCTGGGAGGAGCTCCCAGGTTGGGAAGAAAGAGTGCCTGTGGTACAGGCTCCAGGACTTTCCGTTGGAACTAGAAACCGAGACGTCTGTGAAAGCTTTATCAGGAAGGAGTTTGCTCCAAATGCACATACTGTGCAACACATAGCCGGTAAAACGCTCTGCCATATCACCCCTCACTGCCTTCACCTCATTCCTGGTCATAACGGAGACATATTTATTATACATATTTAACTATTATAAATATATCTATATATATATATTCAATGTCACCGGTCTCATATCCACCACTCTGTGTCAGTAGGCAAACCAAATACATTTCCTGATAACTGTAAAATATGTTAAAGCTAAAATGTAGTCTCATATTTGTACAATACAAACATAATTAAAATATTTCTATTTGCAGTCATGTCTGAAGCTTTTTTCAGATGCTTGTTTTTTCATTCTCAGTCGCCACAAACAGTTGCAGCAGTATCTATCATTTCCAAATCAATTTATTCTCCACTGCTCTACTAAGTGAATATGACAAGCTGGGCCAGTAGGAGGAGAGCTTTAATTTCCCAGAAGACAAAAAAACTGTCAAAATCACTGACCATTTACCACAAGGTCTCCAATATCACTGCTTGAGTTTTACTGTAAGTAAAGGGGGCAAATCTGTCTTTTCACTTGTTCACATTTGGTTTGTTTTTGTCTTCGGTGAATGTTTTGCAGGTTTAGTTGCTGACCTCATTTTCTCTTCTCATGTCTAATTATTACCCATGTGTTTACAGACTCATACACAAATATATACATTAAGTCTTCTTAATCTGGATATGGGTGCTGGTTTACCTGAAATGACCGATTTCCCCATAAGAATCACTTTTTAAAATTTCCACTAACCAGTCAGTCACTCTCTCTAACCTGGGATTTTTGCTGTAGTTTACTACAGAACAAAAGTGTAAACATGTGGAGAAACCTTTGACCTTTGGGTTTGCACTTTCTGTTCACCTCTGCACCCACTGCAGAACTCTGAATCTCTGCTGTGCAGTGACATCTGCTGAGACTCACCTTGTGCATTCATCTGCTTCCTCTCTAACTCACCACACCTCTTCTGATCAGGCTGAGAGGGATTCCCATCTAGTTCATCGCTTGTATGGCCCCCTCTGCCTCCCGCTCTCTGCGTCGTTCTCACCTCCCACCTCCCCTGTGGTTTCGCATGCCTACACAGTGGTGAGCCTGTCACTGCTCACTGATGAGTCAGTTAGGGGCTACGGTGGAGACGTGCTGTGCTTGGTTGATCTTTATAGTTTCCCTGATGAGAATCCATGAGAAGAAGACACTATGATGTCTCACTACAAACCGCATACGGACACAAATGCAAAATCTATGTGTAATCACTCAATTAAGCAGAAGTGAAACTTAATGCAACGGCCCATTTTTACAACGATATGATATTCATGGTATTTAGCAGGTTCAGCATTGTGAAGCTATCACTATCAAACACTAACAACACCACAAACAAAATAAACAGCTGATTCATTACTACACAAGTTGGACCTTTTGCATCTGTAATAAGACATAGCGTTACCAACTTGCTCAACAGTTGCATGCTGAAATTAACCAGGTACAATGTCAACTGCAGGAAGAGTTTAATTTATCAATTTTAGCAGCTCAGATACTGAATTTTCTCCTTTAAGCTGTAGCTGTAAACATGAAATAATAACCTGTAAATGATCAGTAATTTGGTGTGAATAATGTTTTTCTTCGACAGCGCCCGGGAAAGATTTATCGAAACACTTCTAACCCTTTATGAGACCACATGCAGCTTTTGTTTGAATGTCATTATGTGGGGCATTAACACCAGTCTTAAAGGTCTGAGCAGTGTGGGAGAGGGAATCCCGTCACTGAGACACAACCCAGCGAAGCGTCACAGATGCACAACAGAGCGCTAACATTGACCCCACGCATTGTGTGTGGGAGGACTGCTGCCTGTCAGCTTTTCAGCTGTGTGTGTGTGTGTGTGTGTGTGAAGGGGGGGATTCTGCAACTGCAGAGGAAAAGGAAAACCCTCATCGAGTATATTTGAGCAATGGCAGTTGACAACAGAGTTGAGGTTGCACGTTGGAGCGGGTTGTTGGTTGGTGGTCTTTTCACGCCCACACGTCTTCTTTCTCGTGTTTGATACACTGCCTCACTTAATTCTACACTCCTACTCTCTTTCGCTTTCCCCTGACATCCTTTAAAATGACATAGCTTTGAAAAATTCAAACTTCTTTTCTTCCAAATATCGAGACTGCAGCTTTTACTGATGCAGCCGACTGATAATTCAATTTCTCTGCGTTCCAGCTGCAAACTAAGACAGCTATGCAGGTCCAGGTGCAGAACCCAGCCCACTCTGAAACATCAGTTAAATACAAGGGGTGACTTTACTCTTGTGTGAGGTCTTACTGGAAGTTTCTCAGACAGCCAGCTCAGTCAGGGATACAGGAAAGGACAATACGGTATGGGGCCTCTTCACAAGGTAGTGATAGGTACTTTATCTAGCAGAGGATATGGAGCCTTAGCAGGAACCTGTGAAAGTCCTGTTCTTCTCAGCAAGAGGGTGTCCTGGTGATAATTAGGTCAGCAAACCCCTCCTGGGAGGCAGAGGGGACAGTGTAACCTCGCAGCTCCATCACAACCAGATGGAAAAAAAAACAGTCCCAGTACAGGTTCCACATGTCAGGGCGAAGGGTGAAAATGTGTTTTCGATTTTCCTCTTTCCCTCTCCTCTCTCACTGTTTGATTCTGAGCTGAAAGGTTGAACGTGTGTGTGCTTGGTCTGATGTGGTCCAGCATATCTGTTTCTTCCTTCCTTTGGGTTTTAGCTAATCCACTTCTCTGGGCTTCCTTCCCAGCACACGGAGACCTCTCTAAAGAAAACAGGGCAGAGCAGCACCTCAGAAATCCCTCCACCCCTCTCATTAAAGATGAGGATAAAGACAAAGTTGATTTTTCTGATTCAATTTAAGCCCATGAAACTCAACCATGGCACTCTGAGAAAGGGATGAAAGAGAGAGAGGGGGCTGGTTAAATCAGTACAGATCAATCTGCTATATTATGTTTCTTCACTTGAGTTTCTGTACTGTAAACATTTTTGAACCTGTCTGAATGTGCAATGGACCAAATGTTGGACTGAAATGGCAGCACTTCACTTAAAATGTGTGCATATAAAGCTCGACCAAAGCAAAATTTCAGCTTTGCCAAAAAAAATCTCTAAACATCAGTAAAATCACTTCAGTTCCAACAAACATGGCGTTACTCTGCTTCCTGCAGCGGACAGCAACAGGCTTCATAACATTACACCACCTCATGACTAAACCACTAAGTAACTTATTCTGCATGTTTGTTACTTAGTTTAGTAGGATGCAGAGCTTTCACTTGTGAAGTACTTGAAAAGATGTGTGTGTGTGTGTGCATGTGCGTGTGTGTGTGAATGTGCGCGTGCATGTCTTCAGTCGTGCACACGTGCGAACATATGTGCACGTGTGCAACTTAATGACTCGCCCGCAGCACTGCACGTTGGGTAAATGATAGACCTGCAGAGATAAAGACTGGTCTTATGTTCATGTTATTTAAACAATAATCTGCTGATCGTGCCAAACAGGGAATCTTCTCTGTAATCAGACTACTCACGTTTTAACAGAAAAAAAGAGCAACAGCTACTGTCTTCTGCTAGGCCCTTCCTGTCTTCATATCCCTCATTAAAAATACTAAAAGCTCTTTTTAGCATGAGATCTCAGTGTTTGAAAGTATAACAAAACTAATGTATCAGTCTATAACTTGTCCTGATACCCGCACTCAATCTTTAAACGTGGGGATTAGCAGGCCCCGACTGAAATGTTTTTCATTTATTCACCTCTACACACACAGTGTGGAAACCAGGAAACCAAACTAAACCAATGTTTGCATCGTAGAGAAACAGGATTGAAAAAACAAAGTTTCTTCTGAAAATATTAGTAACATGGATGACTGTAGAAAATACCCATGGAAACATCTGAATATCTATACTGTTTGTGGACCAGGTGCTGTGTGTAGTTCAAGTGAATCACTGTCAGTGGCATATGATTACTGGAAGAGTGAGTGGGTCTTGCTGCTTCAGACCCCAGAAACTGTTTATGCACCAAGTACTTCATTCTGTGTGTAATCTGCAGAATCAGTCAGTTATATCAATAGTCAATGTAAAAGTAACAAATCCACATCGAACGTTGTGCCACATAGCATTTTGTGTTACAGTTCCTCGAACCAGAAAGGGAGTAAGAGTGTCAATGTGGCAGCGCTGAAGCAGTGTCTGCCTGTGGTTCCCCTTGTGAAGAGGGGACTGAGGTATTCAAAGTAGACTGAGAGTATGTTTTCACAACTCAAACCAAAGACCTTTTCCTCTCATCTCACATAACCAGCTGTGTTTTGTTGTCTCTTCCTCAGTCTCTTTCTTCCTTTTCGTTTCAGAAGAAGCGCTGACAGAGATATCAGACGCTGTGGAAACATCTCTTTCTTCACACACTTTGACCATTGTTCTCTGGGCAGTGAACTGTCAAAGCCTTTATGTGAGGACAATGCATGGATAGACCATATTTAAGACATTTGCGCTGCAACACTCTGCTCTTTGCTTTGGTTTTGTGTTGTGTGCGTCTCGATCATGTAAAATAAACACTGTTGAGTGACTAATTGAGCAAAATGTATTGTGCAGATGTGGTCACACAGGATCAAGCATATCTGCTTGATGAATCATCTCCCCAGCAACATCCCACACCTCTTCATACCCCCCTCCTAATCCCCCCGCCAGCCTCTCTTGGGAGTCACTAGAAGCAGCCTGGCTCTCATTCAAAGCCTCATGGAGGGCATTGCTACACTGATTCCCTCCTAGAAACAGAGGTACACTCATCACCCGGCAAGCTCAGCATCACATGTGGTCATAAACACGGTAAGTTCAGGTAATGAGTCACAGTAAATCATTTTTCTTGGCAGAGGTTCTGTTTTTTAATGTAAATTTGGGTAAGTTATTGCAGAGGAGGAAAATGTTCTTATTTCTTGACTCACTTATTATTTTCATGCCTTTTATAAATCTTTATGTTAACATTGCCTCCAGTGTTATCAACTCATCTGAACATCCTAGCATCTTCCTAAGCACCAGCACATATTGTATATATCTTTGTGTTGAACAGTTTCCACTTGTATACTCTTCAAAATGAGATACGATATATATAATGTATGTGTGGAAAAAAATTCCCTTTTCACCCCTGTGGGCGTCATGTGTTTTTCCTCAACCTCAGGTTCTCTAACAACGTGAGGGTTCGGCCCAATATCTAAGTTGCACTGTGCTCCAATCTGTTGGAGCCACTCTTCCAACGTAGACTGGCGAAATACAGGCAACCTGCTCAGACTTACAGTAGCCACTAACTAATATTACGGAAAGAAATTCTCTTGGTCGGGGATGATTAGGCTCTAGTTTGCTCCCTTGTGTCCAACCTTTGAAATCCTCCCGACATACAAGTCTATAATCGCTGACACTGTTAGCTACATATTCACGTCTGTAAACAGAAACTATATAGCATCACATCCCCAAGTGCACCTTCCACCACTGGGACCACAATCGCCATCGCTTTCCACATCCTGTCCAGTTCCTCTTTTAAGCCCTTGTACTGCGGTTAACCTATGCAAACATGAATTCACCATGTTTTATACCCTGACTTCTAACAATGGCACAACATGAGACAATTTTCCCAGTGCAGCTATGTTAATTCTCCTCTGCAGTCTCCTATGTTCATCTCACTGATATAGATTCATTTGTGAATTGTCCTGTTAGAGACCCACAGGCCACTTAGAGCCTGTTGCCCCCTGACCTCTAGGAGGGGTTAAGGATGGGAATGATAGGGTCAGAGAGAAGTTAAAGGTTAAATGTAGTTCCTCTTAGAAGTAATCGCCAGCATCACCCACGCCAAGTACCTCCCCACTGTCTTCCAGTTCTCAGAGAGAGAGAGTCTCTCTCTTTCTCACACACACACACACGCATTTGACAACTAACAGTCCAGCTCTATATCCTCTGTGTCCCTTCAAATCACTGCCTGCAGGCAAACAGTCCCCTTTTATGTAGACAGATAGATGTTTAGCTTGTTTCCTGCTACATATTTAGCATACCATAGAGCACTAGAAGGTCAAGCCTTGCCCAAGCCTCTCCCTGTGGGACTTGATCTGGACCGTACCCTTCAGTCACCCAAACACACAACCCCCCCATAGTCCCAGACATTCAGACATCCTCCCGGGACTCAATACGGCAGGCAACAAGTTCTGCCTAGCAGTCTGTTATAGCCCAGAAAAGAGGAATTGTGCAGGCTATGGGGAAGATATCTAGAAGAAGAGGAACGCTAATTGGATTGGAAATTTTTCTTTTTTATCAGCTCAGGCTTTTTTTATTGAACAATTTTATTTTGTCATGCTAATTGTCATTTGAAGGACAGTGTAGGTCTGTTTGACGTGTGTGTGTGTGTGTGTGTGTGTGTGTGTGTGTGTGTGTGTGTGTTCATGTGAGGATGCGATTAGAGGACTGGATCAAGCACAGCAGGGTAATAAGAGGGCGATATGGAGAGTCAGAGGAAAGCCAGGTTGAAATGGGAGGGTAATTGGCTGAAGTGAAAAATGAGAGTCCTTGACCTTTCATTACCTCCAGGGATGGTTGATAGCATGAGAGCCCATCCAATCGCTCTATCCATTTGCCACTCCCTCACCCATAAAGATCTTTAACTACAGGGATGGAGGACAGGAGAGATGATGGTAAAGACAGGCGGTGGACCTTAGGGGGGAGTGTGTGTGTGTGTGTCAGGGTCTCAGCTGTCTCAGCCTCCATTAGTCTCTAATAGGGTTGTCACTCTGGGCTTTTAACTCTGCTTGTTAGCATGGATGACAACCAACAAACCGGACTTTCTGCACACCCCAAACCCACAGATGTCCCCATTAGCATTGCTCTCCACCCAACCGCTCAACCAGGTCTGTGCACTTCATGTGCAAACCTAGGATGAGACGCGTCCTACCTCAGCGTACTGATAACACAGCCTTAGCTTCCCTCAGAGAAGACAACAACAACTACTGGCAAGGTGTGCAACACCATTTTAGTAGGAAATCCCCAGTGTCCTCAGTATAACCTGCTCCATCAGTTGACAGGTGTGTCTGTTAATTATAGCTCAGGGCTAATCACAGAGCGGCACATCTGAAGAATGGCTGCATAGAAAAATGGGCTCTGGGGTTAGGACATTGCTGACACAAGTTTGCTTGCAGACTGAGATCCCCATTATTAACAACAAAGTGGTGACGAAAGAAAGTCACTTGTTGGTTTTTCTATCGCTTGAATTCAGTTGATGTAAATACATGGAAGCATGCAAAAATAGAGGCTTTAAATACATGGCTGTTGTTACTGAAACAGCTGGTTGACGTATTCTTCAAATCTCATCAGACAATGGCCCAAGTTTGATCTTTTTCAGCCCAGGATACTCTGATGTGATTTTTTCATACATTTCTGTACAAATCAAATATGGGCACTTTTTGTACAGTACGTGGTCTTAAATCAGAACAGTTGGATCAGAATTCATGTGAGAGTATTAGCATCTTTGTGAGCATCTGCACATTGATCATCATCAGTCAGAGTGAGCACCTCACAGTCCGGCCAAAATAAACATTGGAGAGAGAGAGATGGACCTGGAAAGACTGTGGACTGGTCTGAAATGGAGACAAAGAGTGCACATAGGATTGAACATGAGAGGGCAAGCAGCTGTCAGGAGATGCAGTTTGTCCTTGTTAAACTTGCAGCCATATGGTCAGCATCTGAGCTGGTTCTGGAGGTGATTTTTATTGCTGTTTTTATAGCTTGGCAAGCTCACACTGTTCCAGTGAGAGAGTGCCTGCTTACCTGCCAGTGCCATTCAGCTAGTGGAGAGGAATAAACCTGAATACTGTCCCAAACTTTATTCTACTTTTGGAATATTAAAACGTGTCAGAAGCTTACACCTTGAAAAGAGATTAGTTGAAGTATGTGGCTCCCTACATTCTTCCCCTTTTGTCTTTTCTGTGCTGCATGTCTGTGCCCCCTGCTCTATTCATCATCCATCCCTCCAGGCCCGTTTGGACTGAAGGCTCATAGTGAAATGTGACTATTTGAAATGAAAACAAACACTGTTGATTTCAGTTGTTCCTTTTAAATCTGACGGATATGCTACAATAGCTGTGCGCTGCAAGCCTGTTCAGTTTTCACCAACAAAGTCTGTCAAAAAAAACAGTGGTTCACCAACACATGCACCTCGTTGCTCGCCTATTATAGTCAATGATAAATGCTTAATTGATCACAGAATCACTACGGAAATTACAGCACTGCAGAGATAAGCACGTGCATGTCTGTGAACATGTTCACAATTTCAGTGATCTGAGATTGTTATGAGCACTTTTCTTTTCAAGTGAAACCTCACTATGGGAACCTGTCTCTACTCATACTCACACACATTTATTACATCTGCCATGCAGCTAATTTCTTTTCATCTATTCCCACAGAGTTCTTTAGGTTTTGCTGCCGATGTAGTTCAAGTCGCCAAGTCTCTCCACCAAAGTGCATTTCTCAAGCATTTCTCTCAACATTTGAACTGGAAATATGAAGAGGATCAGGTTTCTGCTGGGGAAACTGTTGTGTGTGTGTGTGTGTGTGTGTGTGTGTGTGTGTGTGTGTGCGTGTGTGTGTGTGTGTGTGTGTGTGTGTGTGTGTGTGTGATTTCTTGTCTTTGTGAGACTTCTTTGTGTAACAGGCAGATACTTTGCACACATATGGCAAGGTATGAAGAGGAGAGGCAAAAAGTGAGATGAACATTTTAATTTCAATTGTAAAGAGCCAAACGTTTTTAATAATACACAAAAACATTTTTATAAAAAAACAGAGTTAGGGTGAAGTTTATTTATAAAACAGAGCAAATTAAACAAACATATACAGTATATAACTATACTATCGAAGCTTATTGTCAATTTAGCCCAGGTAACGTACTGTATTGTGTCATATTTGTTTTGGTATTAATGCAAATTTTTACGTGTGCACGGTAACCCTTTCACAGCATGTTGAAGGCATATTGATGATAAAGGTGAAATAAATACACGTAAGCAAGAGACACCTTGTGCCTATCGAATACACAAGGTGTATTCTAAAATACACCTTTCAAACAATATTTGAGAGTCATGGGCCTTTGTGAATGTAGTAACATTGTCAGATGTTTGAGTTCAGCTCATGAAAAATGGGAGCAAAAACAAAAGTGCTGCGTTTATGTATTTATATAATGAGTAAGGTCTTAAACCTTACACTGTAAAGTGCTTCAGATGACTTATGTTGTGAATTAGCGCTATATAAATAAAGCTGAATTGAACTGAATTTAGTTAAACTGTCAGGAAAAGAACTGGATTTAGATAGGTAGATTTAATTTATGAAGTGAGAAAACATAAACAAACTAGCAGCTACATGAAAAATGCTAACTGCTATGTGTCCTACAGCGATTAGTGTAACTGCTGTCAGGAAGCAGTTGTACAACTTTAGTTCATTTAGTAACTAAATATGTGACGAATTTGTGTTAGTAAATACAATAACCCATATTGTGTGATGTAAATTTAAGTAGATGTGTAGTTTGATTGTGGAATAAAAGTTTGTCTGTATCTGCTAAGTCAGTGTCTTATTGTTAGCGACACGACATGTGAATGAGAGAGAGAGAGCTGCATTACGTTGACAAAAGATTATGTTTAAGTTTTGTTGGTGTGTTTTGGAGAATGAAGATTCTTTGGGAGTAACAAGTTAAAGTTATGTTGTCGTTACATAATGTTTAATGCTGCTGAATATTAGCTGACTCGCCAATTAATAAGGTAGCATCAACATTTAAGTGAATGTGATTGTACTTACAGTAAATAGTAAATGCCTAGTAAATGGCATATTTTCCTATTAATTCACATTAAAGCAGCGTGATGCATGATAATGGTGCTTTAGGTTTATATCATTGATATGTGGTTAGAGTTCATCTACAACGAACTTGCGAAAGTGCACCTAAAATAACTTCACCAACTGCCACTGGTTTTCTATTGTTATAAGTTAGACTGGACCTTATTGAGCTTGTTCTCTTCTTCTGCAATCTTCTTTCATTGTTTTACTTTCACACCAAACTGTATGAGAATCGTGAAACATTTAAAATGTGCCAAGTGTGGAAAACGTGAATCATGTTTGAAGCTACAAGTACAATAACTTTCGTGTTTGCTTATCATAAAGAGTGCAAGCTTAGATAGAGTCACGAAACTCTGATCTGCTCACAAGGTCTCGGAAAGGATCATCAAAGCTGCACCCACCGGTGAACTGGCATGAGAGATGAGTTCAGAGTGAAACATACACTGACAAAAACGTGGGCAGCAGAGATGAATTATAAAAGTCATCATTTATCTCTCTGTAAGGTAACCACATCTGCAGGGCCTGTGTTCATGTTAACATCGTAATAATAGAGTCTCAGCTCACCACATTGCCTTGCTTCAACTCTCTCTCTCTCTCTCTCTCTCTCTTTCTTTCATCACAACATTGTGTTGTGGAGGGCTTGTGGATCATGGCCAGCTTAAACAGTACCCTCTCTCTTCCCACCCTCCCCCTTCCCACTCCCTGTCACATCAAACCTGACCTTTAGAAACTGACTACAGGCCCTCTTTAAGTTTATATTGTGGTTTTTGCAAATGGGAAAAAGGGCACATGTAGGAGGGAAACGGCGAAAGAAAGGCATGAACTGGAGGAGCAAAGAGGGATATAAATACTACATTTGACAGCAGTCATGCAGATATCGTCAAGCAGAAAAAAGCACAACCGAGTGGAAGAAAAGGAGCAGAAAAGAAGGGAGGTACAAAGCTGAAATTTGAACTCCTGCCAAACTATTGTAAGAGTAGCTGCTGTGCCTGCAGCTGTCCCGGTAATCTTTCTCACCGCTTCGACCTCCACATCTGTCCTCATTCCTCCTCTCTTCTCCTCTGATGATGATTTGACCACCAAAACAGAGACGTCTCGTTTTGGGCACAGAAAATGGGCCCACACACTAACATAAGGGTGCCTCTATGCACGAACCGACTGTAACAGACTGCTATATCGTGAAATCTAAAAGTGTGCAGAAAAAGAGAATCAAGGTGGAAATAACGCCAAGTTGGTGCATGCACGGTGAACAGGAGGACAAGGGAGGGGACGTTAAATGGAAAATGGATTTGTGCCAAGTGGCAAAGTGCCCTTTCAGCTGTCTGCTTGTTTTATACACTCTCTACTATGACAAACATCTCATTGCTGAGGATAAGCTTCAGTGTGTGTGTGTGTGTGTGTGTGTGTGTGTGTGTGTGTGTGTGTGTGTGTGTGTGTGCGTGTGTGTGTGTGTGTACATGTACCTGCAATAACTTGTTCCTTTGACCATAAAATATAAAAGGTTTTGTTTCGCAGAAGAAGTGACTGTTTTGTTTAGCAGACGGGAGCAAGGACACAGAGACGTGTAATTTAGAGTACAGGCTTACTTCCTGTCAGAGACTCATAAAGAGAGATGATAATACACCCGCGGAGATGTGCCTGTCACAAACCTCTCCACGAGCTTGCTAATGTGTGTGTGTGTGTTTGTGCATGTATGTGTAAGCGTGCCCATCAGTCTCCTCCCTGTCTGCAGTCAAAGAAGCGTATTGTCCGCTCTTATCAGTGCATATGTGCAGAAGGATGAGGGGAGGAGAGGAGGTGGAGCTGGAACTTTGCAGTTAAACCCCTGTTGCCTCCCTGCTTTTAAAGCACTGATTTATAGTCACCTCTTGACTCTGTCAGAATCAAGGCTGCACATTACAAAAGGGTGAATGTTGCCATTGATGGAGAAGCAGGAGGTGTTTTCAGACTTCAAGATTAAGTAAATGACCTGTGACAAATTAAAGGAAAAAAAGAAACCCTGAAAAAGAATTAGAGAAACATAATGAGTGCACATTTCCACACAGGACACACAAAGTTCACTGAGTGGCTTGATGAGTATGAGACTAATGTGATTCATATGACCTTCACAGTCTGCAGGTCTTGTCTCATCTCCACACCTATAGGAGATTTTACAGCACTGTGTTGGACAATGCTTCCAGCTATTTATACTTTGGTTATGGAGCAACATTATCATTCAATTACGTCTGACATGAATATTCACTGTGTTTTAGGTCTGATTTGGTCTCTAGCATCCCCCGAAGAAAATATCTGCCTCACAACTCTGCTCTAGAAACTAAAACAATGAGCTGAAAGCCTCTAAAGAATGACCGGTATGAACTATGCTTCTGACTGAGACATACTATTTTAATATGTAATGTATAAAGTAATACATTACCCCAAAACCTAGCTTCTCAGGCACAGTAATAAAGGATTTGTACTTCACTATAAGCATTAAAATGTTCTGCATTTCCAGCTGCTACACATGAGCCTCACAACACGGTGTAGTCGAGCTGGTATATAACATTATTCAGCGTGCTACAGTATAAGTATTGTTTCTGCTGTGTTTAGAGCTCCCAGCAGAGTAGTAACCAAAGTGAATGCAATAAAACAAAGACCTCTATTTAAGAAGGGCTCTGTTTGCTGTTAAAATGCTGGAGCAGTGACCTCTAGCTTTTGCCCAGCTCTTGCTGTAAATGGCATCAAATGGATTTTTTAGTAGAGTTTTAGTAGTTGAGTGGTAAAATAAGAAACACACTCAGAGCTCCCCAGCATCCACTATACCCCACTGCGCCTGACTGTCGGAGCCCGACGTGAGAAAACCCGACTGAGCACGGGCCAGTTGGACAAGCCCTGAGTCCCTCTGAGAACCAGAGGTACAAAGGCTCACTGTGTTGGCGTGGCACTCAGAACTGCACCCTGGCAGCAGTTCTGAGACTCAGCACTGGGCAACACTTGAAAAGACCTGTGATTTTTCTGTCTGCCTTTCACCTCTATATACCTCTTACTTGTCTTAGCACCGTCTTAGCTTTGCTGTTTCTTTCTGTCTGCTGGTCTGTCCCTGGCTTGTATAGAAAGAGATTAGAGGAGGGTAGATACATCTTCAGGTGCTCGTTGATAAGCTGAAAGACTTATCCCTTCTTTTGCTTTCTGTTTGTTATCTCTCTTCTTTCTCTTTCCACTGCTGCCTCTTTCTACTTTTCACCCTACTTTTTCTACTTTTCACTGTTGCTAGAGTTAGTATTTGTCATTCCAGCCACTGCAGATAACTTCTACTGGTTTTCTGGACAGCCTTTAGTCCATTGTCTGCATTGTCTTTCAGAAAGGAAAGGGAAAGAGAGAGATTTTCCTTTCCTGTTAGCAGTTTTTGCTTCAAATCCCAAAACAACACAGCTGAGATTAAGTGCACTGAGGGGGAAGCACGGCACTAATCCTGCTACGAGAGTGCAATGGTACCCACCGACTAGCAGCAGGGAACAGGGATAAAGTATTGGGTGCAGGTGATAACAGAGCAGACAGAGAGAGTTAGGAGGTGGGGAAATCCCTGCTGAGGTCAAACTCCTATTCTGAGCCCCTACGGCTCTGCCTACAACTGGGCCAGACTTAAGCTGTTTAACCAAATTCCCCACCAAAGAAGCCATCAGAAAGCCAACTGTACCTGCTGCAAACCACTTCACTTATCCTATTCTACATGCAACAAAGTCTCTTGTTCTTACTGTAAGTCTCAGCAGTATTAAACCACAGTCTTTTGTCGAATCACAAATCATTTTCTGAAAGAAAACATGTAATCCTGTGGAATATCTGTGACATTTAGGAGGATCTGTAATACTCTATTTCACTTTAGTAAATCATGAGTAACACAGAGAGCCAAAGAATTTCTTGGACCAAGCGTTGTGTCTAATCACTTTATCCCTTCTGGTGACTGGAGCGATACTGTCCCAAACACCCTAATACAAATACTGTAATTCTGTTACAAGAATTAAGGCCTGAGGCCACTGAGACCTTTCAGAGAGAGCTATAAATATCTGAGGTTACTCAAACAAGTCACATTTTAGCCACATTCCCACACTGGCTACTTCTGAATTAGGTAGGATTGTCCATAATTCAAGAACAAACTACAAATATTTGACTTTCAGTTTGTTGTTCAGTGTCACAGATAAGGTCAGACACTATAAAGTGTGCTGTTCTGTCCCCGCCCCACGTCTCTAGGGATTCTGTGTCTGTACAACAAAGATTTTAGCAAAAAGACCAAAATAAACATAATATTTCCATCCAGGAACACGTCTAACAATACTTATAATTAACGTGTTATATGTTGTTTAATTCATTAGAGAACGTGCAAAAGCAACAATTCACCATTTTAAAATAACCTGCTGCTGGATTGAAATAGAGCTTTAACAGGCACACATCACAGTGGTTATTTTCTCATTTTCCAGTAAGGCTGTGAATGTATTTTAAATTAGTATTAGCTTGACATAAAATTTTGCCCAGTTCTGATTTGCCAAAATGGTCACTCAATGCTCATTTCTGGAGCCATTTGTTATTATTTTACATGTGAACAATAATCAGAATTTAGCTGAATGTGAAGTAAAGCGCTGACCAGCAGTAGGAACTCTGAACTACTTGAGTGTACGCGTGGGTGTGTTCACTTGCAGAGTTGGTTGACCACATGCGTGATAAAGTTTGTACACAGCTGCACCCTCAGGTGGACCCACACCCATACACACATTAGTAAAGGGCAGCTCCTGACCTTCGATCTCCAAAAGTCTGAGGCAAGTCTCTCAGAGGTCTTATATTCAGCACAGTAGATAGAGGTGACCGCTGCATCATGGCCACTGGGTCAGTCCGAGGTGTGAAGCCAATGACCCGACGTCTAAGCTGTTGTCGCTGTCTTTTTGTTCCTAGCAGACAAATGTGACATGAATCAAAGTCTCGCACACTCAGTCTTGCACACCCCCCCTTTCAAGCTCCTCCAATCCTCAGACCTACCGATGTATAAACAAACATGTGTACAGGCGGGCGACTCACCTTTCCTCCCCACCATCCCCTACTTAAATAAACACGCAGGGGGAAGTGAGGGGTTAATAGGGCCAAGTTTAGGGAAAAGGAGGAGAACGCAGGGAGCTATGAGGAAGGAGGGGTGGACGCTGAGGGAGGCCCAGGGGAGCTCATTATACTTAGACAGAAGAGACATTATCTCACATACACACACTGTGACACACACCTCCAAACTCCTTTAACACACACAGTGAGACTTATTACTCTCCGTGTGTAACATATGCTTGCTTAAAACCCCATTAATACACAGTGTTTTATAAGTGTGCTCATTGAACACAGTTACCCAGAAAACTCTCTGGTTCCTGGTGGGGTGAAGCCCTGCAGCTATATTATAACATGAGAAAGGAGTATATGTTTACTTTCCAGCATATTACACCGCATGCAGGGAAGACTTGACGTGTCACGTCTCTAATTTAACAGTGGGATTTCATCTTTAGGGGAACTTTAACTACAGGAACAAGCACGCACGCAAAGCATATCTGTGAAATGATATTATTATGATACTGTCTTTTTGTCTTTCTCTGCCTCTCTCTGTGTCAATGTGGCAGTGTTTATTTACAAGTGCTTGTTTTATGATCATCACTTTAATTGATAGCTTAACATGGCTCTGCTCTCCCACTGTTGGATGAACATAAACAAGTACTAAAGCAAAACACGTGTTACTCTCTGAGCTGTGTGTGTGTGTGTGTGTGTGTGTGTGTGTGATGTGAGAGCCAGGAAAAACAGACTGGTTTCATTATGCTCCAAACTAGCCCATTATATTTGGGGAAAATCATCCAAACCCTAAACAATCGCTATGGTAACGCACTGTGTCACCTCTTTTTTTCAGCGTCCCTCACCCCTTTCGTTCTCTCTCTCTCGTACCTCACCTCTGCAGCCTCCGCCCATTTATTCTCCCCCTCCCCTTCCTCTCCACTCTCCACCACATCACAGTCGACACACACAATCTGCCACGCACTCGAGATCACGTGCACGCACGCGCGCACACAAACAAACGTGGCACTCGCTCTCTATTCCCCGAGCGATAGAGTTTCACAACCACCTTCCCTCTGCCCTTTCACACTGACTGCCCTGTGCTTAAAGACAAATAAACCAGTGGAAAATAGTGCAGAAGACAGAAAGCAGCACCGTGGTCTCTGTCTTCTTCCTTTGTGCTTATTTTGTCAAACAGCTGTTGCTGTTAGCAGGGTCTTGACTCTCCCACCATCTGGTTGAAACGTCCGAGTCAGGTTTCTGTGTGTATGGACTGAACCAGATCCTGTTAATGGTCAGCTTGGTTGTCAGTGTGTTTTTCCCTCTTTTCTTCAATTTGTGGCAAATATACAGTAGCTTTGTTTTAAAGTCTTTATTCTAGTGAGAACATGAATGAAGAGACAAACTTGAATAAAACATAAGACTATACTGAACTCAGTACTGGCAAATTGTATTTTTGGAGATACGCTTATGCTCTGCTGTTGTTAGCAATGGGAAGCAGCTAGTCTGGCTGCGTCTAAAGTTACAAAATTTATTCAAAAAACACCTCTAAATGTGTATAAGTTATCAATTTTTGTTAGATTTGTATGAAAGTTGAAATTTTATAACCGGTTAGGTATTTTTGGTCAGGCAGTAACTTCCTGGAGCACATGTTTTTACCTTTGGATAAAAAAAGCTAATGGTTTCCAGACTTTGTACTGATCTAAGCTGAAAGGTTGTAGCTTCTTATTTAGTGTACAGATGTGACAGTACAGACATAATGACAAACAATTCCTTTCGTGTAGGGAAATTTTTATCGGTGGGTTAAAATGTAGAATTCCCTTTAGTATATTAAGAATGTCTGTTAAGGAACACACATGTTGAAGACAATAATAATGGCTTAAAGTGGTCTGTGTTTTTGTGTTTTGTTGCCAGGCCGGAGGTGTATGATTCTTACTGGTTGTGTGTGATGTCTCTTGTTAATGGCAAAGTCACCTGTGTCATAGTCACACAAATACACACACAGAGGCACACTTTATGAAGTGTGCAGCCATTTGCCTTGTCGTCGTGATAAAGCTCTTGGCGCTGTACGCCGGTTGTTTTAGAGCCCAGACACCCTTAGCCATTACTTAGGTTATATGCCAGCGGCTGGTGATCAATGTGTCTCTAATAGAGAGGATGGAGGGAGGGGGGCAAAAAGCTGGAGAAAGACAGCAATATTGATAGACAGAGATAAAGATAAGCACAGAGAGTGATTGCACTTTTACCTTCTCATTCATCACCCTGCTCAGATAGAGCAGCCACTGGCCCTAACCTCCTCTTCAGTAATAGCCTGTCTGGATGCTGTATTTATGAGGTGCCATCAAAACAATGGCATTTATCTAGGCACTCGGATCATACACTTTCATCACTTTCATCATTATGTCTTCGCCTGCGTGTGTGTGTGTGTGTGTGTGTGTGTGTGTGTGTGTCCGCTGACCCACGTTTTGGCAAGAGTGAAGTAAGCTCAAGGGTGAGTGTTGACTGCGAGGCGGCTAACGCTCCTTAAAGTTCAGCCAAATCCTGAGGTCGACACGTATGTTTCTGCCTGTCTGACCTTCACTGTGTTCATCTGCCTCACTCTCGATCAGTAACTCTCTCTTACTTGGTATGTTGCTACACAGAAAAGCCTACTGGTTTAGCAGAAGTTTCAGAATGTAACCACTATGAATCACAAAGGAGAATTAGAAACGTGCGTGAAGAACAAACAGCGAGCGGGACCTGACTGTGTCTCTGCATGGGAAAGGGAAGCTGAAAAAAAACCTGAAAACTCTTATAAGCGGGGTTGGGTGAGATGGGGGAGGTGCTAGTGTGTGTTTGTGTATTCAAGTGTGTGGGAGATGTTGAGAGGGGGGCAGGCGAGAGTGCCAGGCGATGTAGGAGGGAGAAAGACCGAGGGCGCGTCTGGAAAGCATCAAGCCGTAGCTCGGCATATTTGTGCGAGTACATGCACATGTGTGTGTGTGTGTGTTGTGCAGCTCCTCTGGTCTCTGGCTTGTTAACCTGCAGGTCACGGGCAGCTTCATGTGATGAAGTCAATGCCTGGCACACAGCATGGGAATAATGACTCATGAATAAACACACATACACGATACATGTTGAGCATGTGTTCAAACCTCTCTGTGGTGAAGGTCTGCAACACAGGAATAGTTTGATGTTACAGGAAATGTGCCTGTTCCCTTCTTGCTGGGTAAAACAAGAAGATCAATGCCACTGTTATTTGCATGCAACATGTGAAGCTACAACCGGCAGGTGTTTAGCTGAAACACTGGAAACAGGTAGCCTGGCGTTGTTGAACAGCAATAAACGCAAAATATTTAGTTTGGATTTGTTTAATCTTCCTAGATTTCATTTTGTGTACCTGACTAGTTCTTGGCCAGGTGCAGTCTTGTCACCACGAGGTTGCTATGACAAATCACAAATATTGTTTATGCAGTCTGGTTTTCGTAGACATAATACATAGGACATGTTAATTAATGGACCTTGAGGTGGATTTTGAGCCAGGCTAGCTGTTCGCACTGGGAGTGGTATCTGTCTACTCATCTAACGGTTGGCAAGAAAACAGTATTTCTATAAAATGTCATACTGTTTCTTTAAGCCTCGCAATCCAACCACAAAGTCTTCAGATGAGTATAACATCGGCTACTTAAGTACAGAGCTTGTATGCCTGGTGTATATGCTCTTGTGGTTATTACTTCTCTGGAAAGCTGCTGCCTCATGTTGTCTTGTGGGAAAATATTTCTCCTTCTCTGAGATAAGAACACTTTAATGCGAGGCCACTCCTTTTAGAGCAGTGTAAAAGGCTTTGATCCTCTCTATGGTGTGTGCACAGATTTGTGTTAGAGAGTGAGAGAGGCCGGCAGCTGGTATTGTGTTTGTGTTTTGCCCCTGTGAGACCTGGCCCGGGCTGGTGTTGTATTACATGGTACTAGTGTTGCTGAGGCGAGGTGGGGTGAGTTGGCTCGATAGCCAAGTAGTGAAGGGTGACAGATGAACAGGGGTGAGGGTGGGGGAGACTTGGTACTGGGTAATTAAGCCAACGTCTGACACCCAAAGCGCTTCTCATGCACTGGTAGAGGCTATTGTCGTCTGGAATTTGAGAAATGCATTTGATCAGTACGGTGTGTCTGTGTGGGTGTTATTTTGGACGACTCCTGGAGACAAACAGCTACAAGAGAAGGGAAAGGGAGAACAGGCGGAGTAGGCGTGGGGGCAAGGGTTACCTGATGAATACTGTACATGCCAGGGAGAATGTAGGCACTGTTCAGATCGATTCAACCCCACGTCCACACAGACACAGACTCCGAAATATGAAATGTTTTCATGAACCTTTGTGAGGTGATTGTGTTAATAGAGCGGCTGATTAAAAAGAAAAAAAGAATTGCATTCCAGTCCACATTGTGTGGATGACAGGAGTGAGAAGTGGGAGGGCCCAGAGATATTTTATCTGGCTCTGAACCTCAGTCCTCGCTCAAAGGGAATCCCATCTTTTCTCTATGACCTCAGCATTCCTCAGACTTGGAGTGAATGCAAGGCCGAAGTGTGAGATCAGTGTTTACCTTCAGACTACTCATAGTAATTAATATGATCCTCAGCGATGTCGTTTCTATGGTTGCCTTAAAGGCCAACCTGCTGAAGCATCTAGTTTTTGTCTGTTTCTGTCTTTAAGATACAAGCATATTCAGGTGGTTTATACATCATGTGCATTTTGTTGATCTAATTTATTCTGTTTTCAGCTCACTTGAATTTAATTTGCTTAACATAATGACGTGTTTGTGCAAAAAATCCTCAAGTGTAGTTCAGCAACCAAACTATTGTAACAATAAAGTTTCAATACAACATATAACATGCTTCTCTACAAATAAAAGTTATAAGCTACCGTCTTCTTAGGGTAAAAAGAGAGAGAGAGAGAGTGAATTGGGACACTTGACTTTATTAGACAGTAATGCACTAATGTGTAAACGGTATTTTACAGCTGTAGCTTGTTTAACAACTTCATATTAACTAAACCACTTTAGTCCATTGGTTTCAAATCTAGAGAGCAGGCCTTCAAAAGGGTCGCGAGATGAAAAAGGGGCCACGAGGTGATTAACGAAAGAGGAAAGGAGACAAAACATATTTCTGCTACACGCTTTTATTTTTTCAGACTCTTTGGTAACAATGGACAAGTTTATGTCTGCGGGTCTATAACAGCTATTCAAACAAGGTCTTGTGAGACATTTAGAGGGGAAACGTTGCTTTGGAGGAACTGCTATCAAAACAGACATCTGAAACGTGACAAGGGGCCCCAGTTCAACACTTTTTAATTGTAAGAGGTTTACAATCCAAACCAGCTGGACACCACTAGCGTAATCTTGTGTTGTACCATCATATGCATTTTATGTATAATTCTAGTTTTAAAAAAATAACCAGTCAGGTGCCTGGATTCCAGTCAAATGTACAATTTTTCTCAGAAATACAGCTTATCACTATTATAAAATAACAGGTTTTTTAGTAAATTGTACCTGAGTATATGATACCTTTTACCACTGCATCCACTTATGGCCTGCAGGTGCTAGGTTTCATCTTCATAAGAGCCTTTAAAAAGCCTCGACACTGATCCATCAGTTCTAAAGAATAATCCATAATACATTAAGGCCTTTAGACATACAGTGCATTAATCTGTTATGCTTCGTCAGCAAAATGAATAAAATGCAGAGTAACATAGGGACTGTTGGAGAGACCTGCCTAAACAAAATCTAACTTAAACACTCTTTAATATGTACATAAAGTCATTTTGGAACATGCAGTACCACTCCCTGTTTGTACAGCAGTTAAGAACAGGTTGGCGCGTCCCAGCTTTATCTATCTTTATGTATGCTCTGCCATCTATTGATGACATGTGGTACCTCAGCTAAAGAAAACTTGATATCTCTGTTTCAGGATGAAGGGTGACACCTAGTGGTGAAGTAAGCCAGTACATGTCGTCTTCAAACTTCTAAGAATGCAAGCTCAAAAATTCAAGAAGAACTTGGGAAAGTGTGTTTATTGAGTAAAGGTAAACAAGGCACGGTGCAAACACAGTAAATATTTCTATTCATCTGGACACGTTCCCTGACTAAAAGTCACCAAACTGAAGAAATGCACCAATAATTTTTGGCTGGTTCTACATGTGAACAACCATACAGGCATTCCAAGGTCAACACGATATAAACTAGAGAAAATTTAGTCTGTAGCGTCTCTTTACAGCTGAGCGTAGCGCAAGTATTTCTTCCCAGAAGGCACCTCCTTGGTGGTCACGCCGTTGGGGAAGAGAGCCGAGGCTTCAGCCTCAGAGAGTGAGGGAATGACCATGACCTTTTCTCCAGGCTGAAAAAGACACAAAGAGGAAGGAGCATTTCTAAAGCGCAGTCAGTTGTTCGTTACAGTCTTTGAAGACTGTTTACAAGGAGATACTGATGCAGCAGAATCAAACACTTTTACAGTGACTTGCATTTAAATGACTGTAAAAATCAATATAATGTCCTTTAAACACATATTTATCTCTAGTTTTATTTAGGTGTCATTTTACTAATCAAGGAGCATAATTTAGCCTTTTTTGTGAAGTGAAATGAAAAGCAACACATGCTGTGTTGAACATCTTTCTGAATAAAAACAATTATCTTGTTCTTACCAACAGCTTAAATATTTTTATATTAACTTTATTTAGTTATATAATAGTTTATTTGCTCTATGTGCACAGTTGTAAGTGACCATCATGTCTAGAAACAAGGCTGCACATGTGTCCAGTTCAAGCGTTTACCTTCCAGTCAACTGGTGTGGCAACCTTCTTCTGAGCAGTAAGCTGCAACGAGTCGATAACTCGCAGAATCTCATCAAAGTTCCTTCCTGTGGTGGCAGGGTAGAGGATGGACAGCTTCAGCTTCTTGTCAGGTCCAACCACAAAAACCTAAGGTGAGGTGAGAGAATACAGGGTCAACATAACGCATAGAAAACCCTTCTGATTGATTTGATTGCATTATAAATATACCCATTCAATAAAACAACAGTTCTCCTCAACTAAGCCATAATCTTTCTCATGTTTAATGAGCTTCCAGGCAAAGGAATGCAAACTTTTCACAGAGGCAGCAGCAGGTCTCTTACACATCGAGCAGTGAGGGGCATTCCATCCTTGTCTCTCTCGTCAGGGTCCAGCATGCCCAGCTGGACGGCCAGCTCTCTCTTATCATCAGCAATGATGGGGAAGGGCAGCGCGCTTTCAGCCTCACTGTTAAGCGCCATCACATCCTACAGAGGGAAGAGACATGAGATTTCAGCCACGTGGTAGAGGGTGTACGTCAGTGTCATAAGTAAATCATTCTCTCCAACCTTTGCAGCCCAGCTGTGACGAGTCACCAGACAACCCCAACTTCTAATCTTTAACTTGTGCATGAGCCATAAACATTTACATTTCTGTAAAACTATGAAGTACGTGTCCAGGCACCCAACACAGTTCACGTGATCGACACTGGTCCAGTGAACTTGATTCCTTTTAGGATCAATCACCGGTCACGGTTTGACAACACAGCTGAAAGCTAAATTGCTACTGTGTTGAGGGTCATGATTAACTTGTATTTTTTTTTTCTCCCTTCCGTTTCTGTACTGCACAATAACAATGGTATTCACTTTTGACAGGGTTACAGACTCCAGTAGACATATTCTATATATTGTGTTTGTCATCGTCCAAGCTGGAGGCATCTGTAAAGGCTACTATAATCTTCTAACACTATCCTCTAAAGATCTGTTCATAAAACTGCTTTGGGAACTCTGGGAAGTCCCAATGACTTACTATAAATTCAAATGAAGATAATAGACATTTTTATATAAATTCTAATAAAAACAGTAATAATTTATAACTTACTTTTCTACTTTATTAACTAACTTAAGTGACTTTAAATTCAGATTACAGAGTGAAACATACACAGACTATGGATCGTGCCCACAAGAGACTTTACTAGTTGAGTTTAAAGGTGATTAAAATGTGATTACTGGGACTTATGGCATTAACGTCATCAGGTATAACTCAGCAACCTTAATGTTATACAAGTCAGGTTTATGGACATTATTTATCATTATGTGCCACCCCACCCATAGTGCCCTGGAGCACCTGTAGGGCAGCCAGCATTACTGCAACACACCAGGGTTTCTTCATGAAAGTCTCGCCCACATGGATGTCAGTGTGTGTTCACCATATTCACCAACCTTGCTCCAGTTGCGGTGATCCTCAACACTGTCTATGGACAAGGCGATCATCTTAACGCCTCGTTTCTTGAACTCGTCGCTGATCCTGGCAGCACAGGCCAGCTCAGTGGTGCAGACTGGGGTGAAGTCTCTTGGGTGGGAAAACAAGATACCCCACCTGCGGAGGAAAGCACACTTCAAGTAATGAGGTTTCTGTTCTAAACATTATTAACTGGCTCTGTGGAAACAAATATTCAGAAGAACAATAAATAACGTCATAGTCATACAACAGGTTTATGGGCTGGGTGTGGAACGTCCTACCAGAGCAACATGTTCATGTAACCACACACACTGACAAAGAATTACATTCAGTCTCAGTGGAGAAAAAGTCCAGTCCACCAGACGCGGTGGAGGAAACAGAAAACTCTTTCTTGCTACAAAACCCACATTAGACCGACACACTGCGAAGTTGTTCATTTCTGGTGGATGCTGCTTGAATCGCCAATATGTGGAATAAAACTCAAACTTATTTTCAAACGACATGGGTGAGCCTAAGACCAGTAATCCTAATCACTGCTCGAAGCACGGGTTTCCAAGCTCAACCAACCGTCACTGAAAAACATCATGCGTGCGCTAGGCAACTGTATCTGATGAGTTTGCAGAAAAAGGCTGTAGCTTTGAAATTTTTGGCAGAAACTGCACTCAGAATTGGACAATGAGTGAGGATGCCGACATGGGATGCAAACAGACACAATACGAGCCTGGTGCCTCACTGATGGAGCAACCAGATAAAGCAGTCGTTTCTACACTAAACTACAGGAAGTGACACCTCAGACTCGTTTTAATCAGCAGCTAGAACTGGTCTCTTTATATTCAAGAATACAAAAATAAATATAAACTGCACCGGAAGTGCTTTCCCTCATAATCATCTATCTAATCACTCCAACCTAATAAAGCTGTGTGTTAACTGTGTGATCCCGTTGCACGTCAGGCTCCAGTGTATAAATCACGAAACATACCTCAGCTTCCAAACTCTGCTATTTACGTGACGCAGCTCCTGCACATCGTAGCGGTCCTTGGAGTCTCCCACTAAAGTATTCAAATATGCTGAGTCTCCTCTTTGTGCCAAAGTGCTACAAAATGACGCAACTTCTTTTTTTTTATTCAGGGTTAATCCGTGCAGAGTTCACGGACCGAACATGCAAAAAAACACCAGTCCTGCAAACATGAAGCTCATTTCGCGAATATAATACTTTAATTGTTTTATAACAATCAAATTACAAGACTCAGGATTAAAGACATTTGTTACAACGTGGCGTGTTGTGTTTGGAGCCTGCGAACTCACGAGCTGCCCAGGAAATCGTGGAACTTGATCTTGCCGATGGTGGTGTCGGCCTCGAAATTGGGAAACTGGTCTCCCAGCAGGAGTCCGGGCATGGTGGGCTTCTGTTTCTGCAGCTCAGACACGACAGGGACGAGGACCACGCACTCAGGAGAGTGTGTCGGGCCTTACGGATCTGTGTGATACTCGAGCAGCCGCAGCAGCAGCAGCACGTGGGATCTGACAGGGGCGGGTTCAACGTCAAGCACACGGTGATCGACCAACCAGAGCTGACGGTGAACACGTGATATTTTTTTTAAATTTAACATTAACAACTTTATTAAACAATATCAAATTAGTATTAATTCAACGTGTTTGTAAACATATATACTATTTTTTATTAATAATTTAAAAATATTGAACAACAAAGTGATAAAACAAATACAGACAATACGAACAGAAATGTATTCTTTATGTATTATTATGACATTACTTAATTTTGTTTTATTTGAACGCGCTTTCACAGAAACCTGCCTAACCAGGGTCACGGTTGCGCGCTCCCGTTCCTGTTTGTGTTATAACTCCATTTCCCAGGTGGCTTTGCGATGAGAACAACAAAAATGGAAACTGCTCCGGCTGTAGCTCGACGTGATGTGAATTGTTAAGCGACAGCCCAGCACAGCACTGCAGAAGATCTCCCACCCCCGCAGCGTCACGGTGAAGCGTCTCCGTGGGCACACGAGCGGACAACATGCCGTCTCCTAAAGCTAAAAACCCCGCTCGCAGCGGAGGAAGCCCGGTGCTCGGCAGCTCTAATGGCCGCTACGAGTTCGTGTCTCTGACAAAGCAGCTGAACCGGTCCTCGCCTCCGCACCTCGTCCAGCGACAGGGCTCCGACCCGACCACCGCCCGGCTCCGAGCCTCGGAGAGCCCCACTCGACGGCGGGGCTCCAGCTCCTCCACGGGCTCTGGTGGACAACCGGAGGAGGACGGCATACGGCTCAACCCCTCCTTCATCCGCGTCGCGCTCAGCTCCCTGCTCGCCATCGACCTGTGGCTGTCCAAGCGGCTGGGCGTGTGCGCCTGCGAGGACTCGTCCTGGGGCAGCGTGCGGCCTCTGATGAAGCTGTTGGAGATATCTGGACACGGCATCCCGTGGCTGGCTGGTGCCGCGTATTGCTTGTACAAAAGCGACAGTGCTGCGGGACAAGAAGTCATGCTGAACCTCCTCATGGGTAAAAACACGCAGCTCTCCTGTTTGTGTTCTCGTGTGTTGTCGCGCTGTTCTTACTCTAACAAGTGTTTCAGACTCTCTCACGCAGACATGTCTGCAGGTGGGCGGAGATGCTGTATCTGTGTCAAAGCCCCGCACTCTCTCTCTCTCCCCCTGTGCTCGTTAGCCGTGCGCAGCTCTGCACTTTACACTCACACAGGAGAGTCGATCCCACCGGTCGTGGACATTTCTGGTAATGTCCTGACCCCTGTCCTCCGCTGGTGGCACCTGGTGCTGGCTGCATGTCATCTGTTCACCGTGGCCCTGCTCCGTCTCTGTTTGCATTAACATTCCCTTTAGACAAACTCAGACTGATATCAACACATGGATGTGTCCTGGTATACTCTATTTTTGTTTTGTGCTGTTTGGAAAAAATAATTTGACAGTTTTCAGGCCCAGAAAACATAAATATTTCAGTATTCTATTACAATACAATACCTATTCTATAACTGTTTCATTCTTCGTTATAACGGATATAAGGTGGATACTGTTTCTGGTGATTCAATGAGATTTCCCCTGTAGAATCATGACTTTCAGAAGAAAACCTCATCTCATAGTCTTCTGGAGGTTCTTTGCTGTAGGCAGTCCAGAGTTTGAAAGGTGCAGTGATGGTTAGAGGTCACATATAGAGTCCACTATAATGTCTTAACCAGGCTGAGGTGTTACTCTGTGCCAAACAGGAAAGTGTGAAGAAAGGTTCACTGTTCCTGCACGACTCTGACAGAGGGTACATGCTGCCCCCAGTTTGATCGTGTAGGACTTGAATGTCTGTGGTTTAGGCACATTTTGCACTGTGGTTATAAACCGAGTGGTTATTGCTGGTGTACTGTTGCTTATTTGTTTGGACTCCAAGCAGCAATTGAAACGACGCCACTGTACTATTGCATTAATTTTTCATCACTGCAGCTCTTTGAATGACTTTTCAAGGCAAAACCTTGAGAGTTCCTATGTTTGAACAACAGCTCTGCTGCTTTGAATGTGCCGTGAGTAAACGTTAGACAGGTGCACACGTGTAAATACTACATTTAGCTGCTTCAGTTTCAGTGTCGTGTTTTACTGAGAGCCTTGACTAGAGCAGAGTCACTCTTAAGAGTATTAGTCAACACATGTGCTTTTCTTATTGCAACAGGTCTGAATGTGTGCAGAGAAAACAGACGTACCTACAGCGGGGCATAGCCAATATCACTGATATTAATTACAGTGGTGAGAAAGTCGGTCCAGATATTACATCACCTCATCTGCTTTGTGCAAGACAAGGTTTCTGGCAAAGTGAGGATACAACCACCAGATGGTGCCAAAGCAAACAAATCCTTCCTTGACCTTATCACAAATTCATACTGTACATATACTACTGTAAAGACCAACAGATGGAACATGCTGCTACATTAATCAGTGTGTGGGATTATCAGCTGGGCACATACCCCCATTCAAAATAACTTTCATTGGTTGATTCAGAATTTCTTCATACATTGCCAAAAAAGATTTGAGTAATCAAATGGATAAGAGTCTTCTATTAGCTAATTACTAAAGTGATTCATATGTTTTCAGATGCCAACACTAAGTCAGTTTATTTCATCAGTGCAGTTATTCTTTCCTGACGACACGGGCATATTCCACCATCACAATCTCAGGTTCTGTCGGTCGAAAAAAAATTTCCAGGAGTAAGAGACTAATTTTTACACATGAATTAGTCGCCATAGAATTCAGCCCTTCACTCTAATAAAAGTCTTTGTGACGTGCGGGAGAAGACACTGCACAGCAGCCTCACTCTCCCAACATTAATACAAGAGTAATTAATGCAACTCTGCATGGAAATGAGTCGGGTGGCTTTACATAAGCAGGAAAAGATGTGTTCACATTGCTTTTCTTCATACTGTACATTAAACCCAGTCTCCCTCGTCTTCTTCTTCTTTATCCTCTGCAGGCCTGCTGTTGGACCTGGTCCTGGTTGGCATTGTTAAGGCAGTGGTGCGCCGACGTCGGCCCTCACATAACCGTATGGACATGTTTGCCACCTTTTCTGTGGACTGCTACTCCTTCCCTTCTGGCCACGCCACCCGTGCTGCTATGTGTGGAAGGTTCCTGCTGGCTCACCTTGTGCTGGCCGCCCCGCTGAGGGTGCTCGTCCTGCTGTGGACCAGCCTGGTGGGGCTGAGCCGAGTGCTGCTGGGCAGGCACAATGTGACTGACGTGATGTTTGGGTTCTGGATGGGCTATTGCCAGTACAATCTGGTGGAGATGCTTTGGCTCTCCCCGCAAACCCTGCAAGAGCTGCTGGGACAGTTGGTTTGATTATTCACTAAGGACAGAAGGCTGAGAAGACGCTGGTAGTTTAAGTCGACTGTAGGAGCGGAGGAGAGCTCTATCACCCAAAGCTTTTCTCATGACTGTCTGTTTAATTCATGGTACAGAAATTAATTAGAACAACTCA
Source organism: Microctenopoma stevenorrisi (assembly GCA_032270685.1). NCBI lineage: Eukaryota > Metazoa > Chordata > Actinopteri > Anabantiformes > Anabantidae > Microctenopoma > Microctenopoma stevenorrisi. Next base: position 5,802,168 of record JAUMTR010000019.1, on the reverse strand, counting down.
TGTATTAAATCCACCCTCTTATTACCTCCTATATATGAATAAATGACACCCATAATATTCACTGAGAAGAGAGGACATAATAAATATAATTACAATTGTTTAATTTTGGAAAGTAAAAGAGCCTCTAACCAACGTTCCTCACACTGAAGAAGCTATTTGGGGCAGCAGTAAAACATTTAGAGCAACAACAAAGAAGTTCAGTTGACTAATGCACACAAACTGCAGTTTATGAACCATTTTATTCCAGTGGTGCTTCACAGAGTAAGGACATTAACCAGGTTGTTTTTCTTACTGCTGTAAGTTAAGGCCTCATTTATTTAGTGAAACCTCGTCCAGCCAGTCTTCACCTGTCTGCTTCCCTCAGTGTCGTTTCCAGATGCTGAGCTCCGTGTTGGTCACAGCAGTTTACAGCTTCGGTTAACAGAGCACTCAGAGCGCAGAAGACTTTTCCAAATCTTGCGATGTTTGATCCTCACAGCACACAGATCTGAATTTTACTGCCATTTTATTTTCCTCTATAAGTGTTTTATTAATTACTACTACAACCAAAACACATCCCATAGTGCTGGTTACTAATATACAGATCATGTACACTCAACTTTATTGGTGTCAGGATATACACATAATTCAACCCTAGAAAATTGCATCACAGATCACAAAGGTTCAAATGTTTGAAATTAAATTATGTGTGATAGTCTTAAGGAAAGAAATGTTACTATGGTGCTGGAAGATAAGTGTGTGAAGTCCTCTTCTCTAGGCATCGTGCGTTTCAAACAATGTAAGGAGGCTGAAGTCTTTAAGGCACTGACTGTACAATACATTTGTTTATTTAAATAAAATTAGTTTTTTTATTGGAAGGACGTAGGTAGAAGTATCTCTATGTTCACTCTAAACTAATGAGCCACACATTAATGAAGCATAACCAGCTTATTTTAAGAGAAAGGAGCCGGAGCTCTCATCAAAGCTCTCATCTTTTTTAAGTAAGCATGTCAACTCTCGCGAGCGTCCGTCTACATCACAGCACACAGTAATAGGTCTGTATTGTTTGTATGGGCTCTGTATGGTCACATTGCTCTGTGTGAATGTAAAATACGAGCTTCTAACTTACTTACTCTAACTAGTGCCGCTGTATTTCTAGTGACTAATCTCTTGTCATGTTTTTTCACATTGGTCTCTGTTAACCACAGAATCTCAGCTACAGATTCACAAAGGCAATAATCTGTAAGGGAGTAAAAGAGTAGTTGCAAATTTGCACATTGCAAAAGCAGCATGTTTAATGATTAATCCACGTGTGTGCAATGACCCACTAACTTGGTGCTTAATGCCAGGCTAAGGTCCAATGATAATATTAATCCAGTCGCCATGGTGTAACTTAAAAGTGTGTTTGATGTTAGCACTGTAACTGCGGTTGTCAACCCGTATATTAGCCACTATGGGACTCCTGAACAGTGGTTGTAATCTGTATGTGTCCTCACCCTTGGTTATGTCACACATTTAGAAAATATATATGTAAATATGTGGCTTGTTTGCAGTGAAAAAATTTAGTACTGTCTCTTCTGAGTTACTGTTGCTGCTACGCTGGTGTGTTTCAGCAGACCACACCGTCAGCAGGGAGCAGATCATATAATAAGTTAGCCAAACAGCTCGCTCTGTCTCTCTCACTCTACACACACATTGCCAGATTCCATGTTTTGACCTCCGTGGTCTGCTATGATTTGTCTACTGTGAGGTTTTTGAGCGGTGATGTTTTTCCCTAAGTTATTTTTTTTTTTTGACAAAAGGAATGTATTTTTGCATCTGCATTGCTTTTACAATGTTCCTCTCCTTCTCAGAGAATTGTGGCTTGTGCCAGTTGGTCCAAAACAGATTCAGATATCTGGTGTGAACCACCATAATTTATTGGACTGCTCCCTGATTGTTTCACTGACCCCTCAGATGCTGTGCCCGCTTTCTGCAATAACTGACCAATGATTTTTTCAAACAAGTAAAAATGGCATCTTACAGCCATTTGAGTTCATTACACTTCTGTAGCTAATCTAAATTTGCTGGATACTGACCAAATGATTTTTATTATACGTCTTGTTGTTTTACATGCCGATACTTTGTTTATTCCACACCAGTCATTTGAAGAAAGATGCTTTTTGTGTGTTTTATTCAGCACTTGACGAGAAATGAATCTGTTTTTGCTTGCAGTCAAACATGAAGTAGGTTTCAGTATTTTTCACTGCCCTCAGTTCTGCCTGTTGTATATTGTAATTCTGTATGTTTCCTGTATAGACCAGTGTCTGTAAGGTCATGTGATTACAACAACCTAATTTAATTCTGAGACCTCTAGAAATGAACTTTAGTCTAAGTCATACCCATTGGATTTGTGTAAATACTATTTAACTTGGCAGTTGCCTTGTTTGGGCACCATATTAAAAAAATAGAAAAGAATGAATGCTTGTGGCAACAGTCTCGATATAAAACACACTGATCACTGTACTCCACAAGAAAAACCGAGAGGCAAAAGTCAAGGTAAGAAAATTAAATGCTAATAAAAAATATGAAGATATATAATATAAATTGTAGTCCTGGCAAATTCATCAGAACAGGGCTAATACTTTACTGCATATATGTAGTTAGCTCACAGTATTATAGTAAGATGATGTATTTTCATGTGCATATATATGTTAAACAGTAACACGACTGAGTTTAACCAAGAAAACTGGTATTATGGTACTGGTATAATAATTTGTCCATGATTGATTGCAGGCAGACTGAATACAACTTATTACTAATCTTTTTCAGGCATAGTATTTTGTACTATATGAACTAAAGAAGAGATTAAGCCTTATTAATGAAACATGACTGCTGTTCTATACAGTTAGTTTGAATATAGTGTAAGTTCCAGCCCAACACTAAGATGTCTTACGAGACATAGAAGTACCAGGCATGTTTATCTAAGTAGAATGCACAGCATCAAATTAAACTGGGTCACGGTTAACTCTGCTGTGGACAGTTACACTTTTGTTTTTGATTTCACATGTAGGTCTAGGTACAAATGTTTAAGAAGACAGAATTATTTTTCCTTTTGTAGCTCCATCATGGTGCACAAAGTAGCAGTGATCGGGGCTGGCCCCTCTGGTCTGACCAGCATGAAGGCTTGTCTGGACGAGGGCATGGTGCCTACCTGCTTTGAAAGCAGCGATGACATCGGCGGACTGTGGAAGTTTAAGGCAAGACACTTCATGAAGCATTTTGTTTTTATGCCACAAGCTCTTCACGTGAAACTAGATGACATTGTCTTTCTATCTTTTTGTTTTTGCTCTTTTCAAACTGTAGGAGGTGTCAGAGCCAAACAGGGCCAGTATCTATCGTTCCCTTACAATTAATATCTCCAAAGAGATGATGTGCTTCAGTGACTTTCCCATTCCTGCCGATTATCCCAACTACATGCACCACTCTAAAATCCTGAAATACTTCAGGATGTATGCAGAACACTTCAAACTGATGAAACACATTCGCCTCCAGGTAGTAAAATCCACATACACAGAGGTTGAGTAGACAGTTTTCCTGCTGATGTATCTGTAAGTCATTTATCTTTTTCTTAATTTAATCACATTTTAGACCTCAGTCAAGAGTGTCAGACAGAGACCAGACTTTTCTCGCACTGGTCAGTGGGAAGTGGTGACAGAGAACAGAGAGGGACAGGAAGAGAGTCACGTCTTTGATGCAGTTATCTGCTGCTCTGGTCACTACTGCTACCCAAACCTGCCACTCAAAGACTTTCCAGGTAAAGACAGGTTTGATAGAAATGTTGCCCTGGTTGCAATAGATGAGGCTGATTTCTACATTCTGCACGGAAAGATATCAGCAGGCACAGTAACACAATGTGTGCTAACACTATTTCACTGTGTTACAGGAATCGATACGTTTGAAGGAAAATATTTCCACAGCTGGGACTACAAGGGCCCTGAAGACATGTACGGGAAACGAGTGGTGGTCATTGGCATTGGTAACTCAGGAGGCGATATTGCCGTGGAGGGAAGCAGAGTCGCAGAGCAGGTTTGGAAGTCGTTGTCGAAGTAGAACTTTTTTTTGACTTGCACTATTTGACTTTTCTAAAGACTTTAAGCAAAAAGCTCAAATCTGCCACCAAACAAGGAGGGTCAGAATGTGAAAACATTTTATTGTTAGCAGATGTAACTGCTTTCTGTGTCTTTAAGATGAATCACTCATGTAGTCGTCTGTTGTTCCTGCTCATTCTGTAGGTGTATCTGAGCACTCGTAGTGGTGCTTGGTGCTTAGCAAATCAGTCAGATTGTGTTTAGGTGCTTTTGATCTACAGTTGATCTATAGATTGTTTTCTCTCACTCCTCAGGTGTATCTGAGCACTCGTCGGGGTGCCTGGGTCATCCGGCAGGTTTCTGACAATGGCCTGCCAGCGGACATGAAGTACAACACGCGCTTTGTCCACATCTTGTTTCAGTTGCTTCCAATGAGGTTTTTTAACTGGTTTGGTGAGAGAAAGTTCAACGCGATGTATGATCACACCATGTATGCCCTCAAACCTAAACACAGGCAGGTCCCACATCATAGCTGAAGTGTGCAGGTTATACTGTCAACCACATTCAAGAACTACATGTTGAATAATGAGTAATGAACTGTCCTCTTCTGCTCCTGCCTCATCAGGTTCTTCAGTCAGATCCCAGTCATCAATGACGACCTGCCTTTCAAGATCCTGTCTGGTGCGGTCATCATCAAGCCAAACGTGAAGGAGATCCGAGGCTCCAGTGTGGTGTTTAATGATGGCAGCATTGTGGAAAATGTCAGAGTCTCTCAAGAATCTTTCTTTACTTCAAACATAATGTTAACATATCTCAAACTTAAGTCTTTATTGTCATAGGTGGATATAATTGTGTTCGCCACAGGATACAACTACGACTTTCCCTATTTGCCGAGCAGTGCTCTGTACAAATCTGGGTGTCGTGTTGGTTTGTACAAGCATGTATTTCCTCCCAAATTGGAGCATCCCACCCTGGCTGTTGTTGGTTTCATTCATGCTCTTGGAGCCATCATGCCTCAGGCTGAAATTCAGGCCCGCTGGGTCACACGTGTCTTCAAAGGTGAGGTTAAATGTCCGGTTTCTCACCTGCAATCAGTCTAGATATGTCTCAAGCACATTTATCTCTGTTGTCTTCAGGACACAAAAAGCTCCCCTCAAGCCAGGCAATGATCAAGGCTGTTGAGAAGGACACAAAGAACATTGAGAAAAAGTAAAGCCTTCTTTCTTTACCTACACTTATATCAAAATCAATGCTGTTGTCATTTTCTGTGTAACATATTATCAGCATACAAATGTGTTATATGCTTTTAGTAGTTTCTATATGTTATATCCACCCTGCACAAACTATATTGAGTCACTCGTTTCGGGTGTAATTTCAGCTACATCGTGTCAAGGTTGACTCCCCTGCAGGTGGACTTTGTTTCCTACATGGATGATATTGCTGGGAACACTGGAGTGCGACCAAGTCTCCTCTGGCTGTTCCTCACAGACTACCCATTGTTTAAGATGGTGCTTTGGGGACCTGTGTCATCCTACCAGTACCGTTTAATGGGACCAGGGAAGTGGGAGGGAGCCCGCAGAGCCATCTTCACCCAGTTTGATCGCATGTACCAGCCTCTGAAAACAAGACAGGTCTGACATGATGTTGTTTCTTCTATTATCTGTATGCTATGGTAGCTTTACACTACACACTATACAGCAGTGGTTCTTAAACTATGGCTGCCTCTAGTGGTACGCAAGAGAATTTTAGCTAATTTGTTAATTAAATAACATCCATCCATCCATTATCCGGGGTCGGGTCGTGGGGGCAGCAGCCTAAGCAGGGAAGCCCAGAGCTCCCTCTCCCCGGCCACCTCCTACAGCTCCTCTGGGGGGACCCCAAAGCATTCCCAAGCCAGCTGGGAGATGTGGGCCTTTTCCAAGTGGGGCATGCCTGGAACACCTCCCGAGAGAGGCATCCAGGTGGCATCCTGACCAAATGCCCGAACCAGGAGCAGCGACTCTACTCTGAGTCTCTCCCGGATGATCGAACCTCTCACCCTATCTCTAAGGAAGAGTCCAGCCACCCCTCATTTCGGCCACTTGTATCCGCGATCTTGCTCTTTCGGTCACTACCCAGAGCTCATGGCGAGGGTAGAAACATAGATCAACTGGTGAATCGAAAGCCTCGCCTTTTTGCTTAGCTCTCTCTTCACCACAACTGACTGGGGCAGAGCCCGCATTACTGCGGATGTCGCACTGCTCTGTCTGACGACCTCCTGCTCCATTCGTCCCTCCCGAGATACTTAAACTATTGTGGCAGTACACCGTCCCCAACCCGGAGGAAACAATCCACCCTTTTCCGGCTGCAAACCATGGTCACGGATTTAGAGGTGCTGACTCTCATCCCCATCGCTTTGCGCTCGGCATTGAGAATTGAGTCCGACTTATTGGCGGCAATGCGAACCAGGCACCTGCCCCTCCTGTACAGGGACTTGTAGCTACTCTTGAAGCACACCCCAAATGATCCCTCGAGTTACACAGTCGAATGCCTTTTCCAAATCCACAACACATGAGAATTGGTTGGACAAACTCGCATGCCCCCTTTCAGGATCCTGGCCAGGGTGTAGAGCTGGTCCAGTGGCCCAGAATCCCGATGCTCCTCTTGGAGCCGAGATTTGACTATCGATTGACTACTCCACCCCCCTTGCATAATTTTTACCGGGGAGGCTGAGGAGTGTTGTCCCACCGTAGTTGGAGTATATCCTCCAGTCCCCCTACCTAAAAAAGGGAACCACCCCCCCAGTCTGCCAATCTAGGGGAACTGCCCCTTACGTCCATGCGTTGTTGCAGAGATGTGTCAACCAAGACAGCCCCACAACATCCAGAGCTTCAAGGAACCCAGAATAGACCTCATCCACCCCAGGGTCCCCAGAACTTCGACGATTCCCAACTACCTCGGTAACCTCAGCCCCCGATATGGACAGGCACACCACAGATTCCCCCGGCTCTACATCCGCTACGAAAGACAGGCTGGTGGGATTGAGAAGATCCTTGAAGTATTCCTTTTACCACTCAACGACGTCAACAGTTGAAGTCAGCAAGGCCTCATCTCTACTGTACACAATGTTAGTGGAGCACCGCTTTCCCCACCTGTGACACTTGATAGTTTGCCAGAATATCTCGAAAGTCTTTTTCCATGGCTTCCCTAAACTCATACCATACCAGAGTTTATGCCTCTACAACAGCCGAGGCTGCTGCACGCTTGGCCTGCCGATACCCCTTAGTTGCTTCTGGAGTCCTACTGATCAGCAGGACCTGATTGGACTCCTTCTTCAGCTTGTCGGCCTCCTGTACCCGAGGTGTCCTCTTGTGGTGGCAGGATTGCCGCCACAAGAGGCACCGACAACCTTACGGCCACAGCTCTGCACTGCCGCTTCCGCTTATTCTCAAACATGGTGTTCGTTATGGACAATCCGTGACTAGCACAGAATTCCAGTAACTGAACACCACTTGGGTTCAGATCGGGGAGGCCGTTCTTCCCAATCATGCCTCTCCAGGTTTCACTGTCATTGTTCAGCACATAAGTACAGACAACGGTCAGAGTCTTCACCGCAACCCGAAGGCGCAAGAAAGCAACCGTCTCATCCAATGAGGAGAACCCCAACGTACAGGCACCGAGCCTGGGGGCCAAGAGCAAGGCCACCCCTGCCCGACGCCTCTTACCCACAGCAACTCCAGAATGTAACAATCCAGCCTCTCTCAGGAAGAACAGTTCTGCCGGACAGACCAGGCAGGCCTAAGTATGTTGTAGCCCAGACTGTGCATAGAGGTGAGCCCGACTATATCTAGTTGGTAGCTCTAAACCTCCCACAGCAGTTCAGGCTCCTTCCCCATCAGAGAGGCGACATTCATGTCCCAAGAGCCAGTTTCAGTAACCGAGGGTCGGAACGCCAGGGTTCCCGTCCTCCGCTACCACACATAACACTACGCATCCCCCGATCCCTATGGCCCCTTTTGAAGGTGGTCTGCCCACAAAAGAGCGGAACCACGTCACTCCTTCGGGCTGAGCCCGGCTGGACCCCGCGGTCCATAGTCCAGTCACCATGGTGTTGGCCGGCAAGCTCCCACGCCAGGCCTGGCTCCAAGGTGGGGCCCCGGGTACCCTTTGCCATGCAAGGGAAATGCTGCTCCTTGATTTTTATCTTCCATAAGGGCTCTTTTGGGATCAAATTAGTCTGGGTCTTTACCTCAGACCTGTTTGCCTTGGGAGACCCTACCAGAAGCATAAAGCTCCTGACAACATAGCTCAAAGAATCACTAGACCACGCAAGTCCTTCTTCCACGGCAAGGCCTCGATCCTGGAAAAAACATAAAGAAATATATATAATAAAGATATAATACTACTAAAGTTTACAGATGAGCTGTATCCACTTACTGGACAACATCAGACATTTCAGCACTTTACATCTCCATAAGATAACCATACTAACAGCATCGCCATCTCTCAGGCTGGTTTTATGCACGGTCACATGGACAAAAACAGCCATACAAGCTGTACAGTTGTTTGCCTTTTGCACGTCAGCGAGAACCAACTCCAAACAACATAGCAAATTTATTACCAGTGGAAAAATGCATCAATGTCAGCATTGTTGCTACTACTGATTGGTGAAACTAATGCAGAATAAATTATCATAATGGTGGTACTTGGAGAGCCAAATATTTTTGTAAGTGGTACCCAGTCTTTTTTTTTTTTTCCCGGCCTGTCAGTAACACAGATGACACATGAGTAAGTCATGTATGTATAGCTTTGTAGTCATCATTCACGGCCCTTTCTTTTATTGTTTTATATTTATTTATTCTTTATTAATTAATTAATTCATTTCAGTTACAGACAGGACCTGGGGATATAAAAGAAAAAGGGGAAGAGAGAAAGAGAGAGAGGAAAAGAACAAGAAGGTGGGGAGGGAGTCGACAGATGATGGGACAACAGATAAAATGGATAATAGAGAGAGAGGGGGAGACAAGACACCGACAATCTGCTTCAATACCTGTTGAGAGAAAGAGAACATACACAAAACTGCAGTGGTACCCAGTCTAAAAAGTTTAAGAACCTTTGCACAACAGCCACGAACACGAAGTACACTAATCAAATGTAAACCCATTACTCAATTTCTTCCAGCTGGCAGAACAACCGACATCAGTTACTCCCCGCTTGATTAAACTGAGTCTGACGATCATGGCTGGAGGAGCTGCTGTCTACTACATCCATGTTCGTTACCCGACTACCTTCGCCTCCTTGCTGTCCACACTTCATACACAAACAGTGTGAAGATGCTAGACCAGCTGAATGCTGAAGCACACAATCCAAATCCCATACCCTTTGTTACAGCACTGTCGACTGTAAACCTTTATTTGTGCTGTGATTATTCATTTTGATTAATGGTAGAGTTATTTCTACATTGAAATGCTTAAACTGAAGTTTTTATATGCAACTCTTTACCATGAACAAATCCTTTTGTAAAAATTTGCATAGGTACACAAGTGGTAGTAATTGAATGTGCATTTTTATGGCTTTGGTTTTCTTTGCACTCTGGTTGTCCAGATTGACTGGATTGTCACTGTGCAGCTCAAATAGTTTTTAGTAGTTAGAATGAGAGTTTAGTTTCTATGTAAACAATATTGCTGCCAATATCATTTTTCATGTTTATCAGGACTGCATTCCACCTCTTCAGTGGACATAATGGGGCTGTGCCTGTTCCATGCCATATTATAATTAACAGTCAGAAGGTATGGATGCAGAACGAAATGTCTCTACCTAAAGAAAAAAGTCCAGTTGCCATGATAAAATCTTCTGACAACTTGGATGAATGAGAATCTTCACAGACAATATAATTATCAGTGAATAAAAATATCATATGGTGTTGATAATAGAAAATAATGAAAGCATTTTTGTATGGGAATCTGTGGATTCTGTTGAGTGGATGGAAAAATCAAAGAGAATTTTGTATAAAATCTTTGAAAGATAAGCTCTATCCAGTATGACTAAATTGGAAGGTCAACACGTTATACTGACTTCTGATCATTTTTTTAAATATTTTTTTGCAGTGAGGCAGAGTTGTGTGTGATTTTTGTTCCCCATCGCTTACAGTGAAAGTACCTACTTATTCTTTCCCGTTCTTTCCTTTTCTCCTGTATAAACAGGAATTATTACAGTGAACATTATTGTCTAGGGACAGCTGTAAAAACTAAGTTTCCTTTAAATGTACGACTAAGACATCTAAGACGACTAACATTTCCTCTTTTTTTCTACTCTTATATTAACCAAATAAATGTTACAGGTACCATGCGAGACGTGACTTTCCGTTCCCGAATTCTCCGGCATTATGTTTATTTACGTATACAAATCAGCTTTCATTGTAATACTACATATTTAAAACAACTATTCAAAACACAAACATTAACATAAATTAACACAGGAGAAGGTGTGTGATCCACATTAACTTTCTGTAATGAATTAGCATGTGGGCTAACAAGCAACTAGCATCACACTGACACCGCTTCTACTTGCGGCAGAACTACTCTTTCCATACGCCCGAAAGTATACCTATACCGACTCACTCATGTCTCTACATTTCACTGTGACCCCTTTTACATTTCATGAAACTTTATTCCATTACCAACCTGTAATCAAGGAAAGAAAACAGTCAGGGTGACGTGACTTTCCATTCCCGAATGCTCCGGCATTATGGGAGAACACGGCAAATCACGCGTTACCTGTCAGTCCCTAGTGTAGTTCCCCAGCACACTGCCACCTACTGTTGGGAAGAGGCTACAGCCTCGGCACACACAGACTTTACTTTTACTTTACTTTACTTTACTTGGCAGACGCTTTTATCCAAAGAGACTTACAAGGAGAAGAAACCAGCAATTACCATTTAGTTCTCGCAAAAACTGAGATACTACAACAAAGCACCCTGATAAGGCCTAACTTGTCAAGACAAAAACATGCATAGGAATTGTTTAGTGCTAGGCAACGTAACGCGCGTCACTTGAAGTACTTCTTGAACAAGTGAGTTTTTAATGTTTTTTAAAGGTGGTGATACTGTCAGACATGTGATGTCAGTGGGTATCACATAAACAACATTAATGAAAACTGTTTTTTGCCTCTGTTTTTTATTCGAAGAATTTGGATTGGTTTTACCGTGCTGAGCAGTCAATGATGTGACTGAACACAGTGTTTTCAGTTTAATACGTTGGAATAGACATTTATGGGTTATTTTATACCTAAGTGACGTGGCTTTTAAAATAATTTGTGAAATAGTAAACAACCACAATATAGTTTCACCAGCTCTACCCCAACCACCATTTCATAATAATATTTCTTTACTTTTAAAATACTTTGTCTACTGATGAATGTGACAAAATATCTACTGAACATCAATTTTAAATTCGCTGTCAGAGGCAGAACTGGAACTTTCCATCAGCCTGGGCAAAGTCTACACCATGTCATTTTTAACCCCTCCCTTACATTATCCTCTTGCGTATTTTTGTTTGCTCAGACTCTTCTGATGTTCAAAGAAGTAACCATCTGAAAGCAAATTTTAACAATCGTTCAGTTTGTTGACTTGTGCAATGTCAGATTTCTGTTTAGTTTTGTAAGTGTCCCCTGATAGAAATTAGGTCTGAGTTAGAGGACAAACATTAAACTCTTTGGCACTGAGTAAACACAGCTAACATGGTAGCTGATTTTTGGAATGGTTCGTAAGAATTAAATGTTAGGGCTGCTACAAGGATCTAGTTACATCAAGTCAGCTTGACAATGGAGGTAGTGTCCCCGAACAGCTTAGCAGAATCATGAAAATCATTTAATCTTTGTAAGGATTGCATAGACCTATACATAGATGCAATGTAGCCATTCCCTTTTTCACACCTGTTCTGTATATTCAACTTAAACTGGGCATATAACTAGGAAGGCAGCATGCTATCAATCATTTATTCAGGTGGAGTTCAAGCAAACAGCTTTACTTACCTTCTAGTTACAGTGTAACTTGTTTACTGATAAGATACTGTAACAGACACAAGATTTTTCTTGACTTTACTTTTGATTTAAAAACATGCTATGTCCTACAACTAGTTGCTACGATAGCAACATTTCTTTTTCAAGTATGTCCAAAGAAAAGCTTTAGTGGTAAATAATAACTTCAGTTATTTTTATGTCAAGTCTAGTGTCAGTGGGTTGAAGAGGTCATAGAGTGCTGAGTGCATGCAGCTGGTGATAACTGAGCTTTAGTGCGTCATCAGAGCAAACACCGCCCCAAACACGTAGAGTATTAACAGTATGCTATAGGTTGTGTTTGAATACATATTCTGTGTATTAACATTCGTAATGTATACCCAATATCCAATTACCAATATTATCAAATTACCCCCATAAAAGTAGGCAACATACAAAAACAATAGATTTTTTTCCATATTTTGTTATTGCCATGAAGAATGCATTGAAACTATGTGTGTTGGAAAATGTGGAAAGTTTGCCTTCAGACACTGTCTCAGTATAAAGGTCGGTGCTCTGATGGTTCCCTTCCCTTTCCAGACACACAGAGCCAACATACATGCAAGGATCAAGGTAAGCAAGAAAGCTTGTACCTCAGCATGTTTCACTTACTGTAGATAATCAATAGTCATAGTCATAAAAAGGTTAGTGTTGTGTGATATGTCTGACATAAAATAGCCTCAATATAAATGTAATTTATTGCGTTATTATACATGAATGAATGGCTGATGTGTGAGATGGAAAGTCAGCCAGCTGATTTTGAATTTGTCTACTTTGCACTGACTTCCACATATGCACAATAATAATGATTCAGATTCAGATCACTTTATTGTCATTCAATCAGACCAGAGTCATTGCTGAAGGAAATTACGAGCACAGGGCTCAATACAAAATCACAATAGAAAAATGCTGATTAAAACAGGCTAAAAATAAAAACATTTTTAAATGAAGTCTGAATAGTAAATCATTTGGGATTGTACTGCACTATGGAAAATGTATAAAATATTGCACTTTTTATAAAAAGGTAGATATTGTGTGTGGAGTTAAATAGACTATGTACAGTATTAAACACTATAGATATCTGTGGACTGAGGGATTTGAGTGTCTTTTATTTAACAGTCTGATGGCAGTAGGGTCCCATTTGCCCTCAAGAGACAACATTGTTTGGCCAGATCCTCCATAGATGGCACTGAGACTTTTTTTAGCTGCTCTCACCACTCTCCGCAGCAGTGCCTTTCTATCAGAGACACTGCTGCCCTCGTGCCACGGGAAGATGCTGCTTGTTTGCACGCTCTCTATTGGTGATTGGGTTATACTAGCATATTTATACTAACAGTTCAAAAGTTATGTACAGATCCAAATAAGAGCAACAAGTTAACTAATATCCACTAAATTAAAACAGTTACTCTGCTTTTGCACAGGTGCAATAGAAAGACACAGACATTAAATCTTTTCCAAGCAGTGCATAACATCATCTTTAAATGAGCACTAAATTATATTGCAAGCCAATAGAAGGATGGTGTAGAGACAAATATTTGACATACGTTACTTAAACTTATCTGCAGTGACTGTTTGACTGGGATGAAAAAAACAGCAGAGGAGAGGATCAGTAACACTTTGGAAACTACTGCCCATCAGCACGCTCAGTATTTTCCCGAAGCTCACATACCAGATTGGATTGTATGGATATAACTAGCACTAACAGACATAATGTTTGACCAGAAGCATGAAAACCATCCACACATCACCCAAAGATCTGGATGCTCTTATAGACAACATCTTAGATATTCTACCAGTTTTATGACAGTTACACTACACTCCTCTATGGCTTTTATAAACTGATGTAGAAGACCATGGATTATAAAGGCAGTACTTCTTTTCTGCTTTGTTGGTCAACTCTCGCATTTTCTTTTGTAGCTCCATCATGGTGCACAAAGTAGCAGTGATCGGGGCTGGCCCCTGTGGTCTGACCAGCATGAAGGCTTGCCTGGATGAGGGCATGGTGCCTACCTGCTTTGAAAGCAGCGACGACATCGGCGGACTGTGGAAGTTCAAGGCGAGACGCTTCATGGAAAAGTGCTCACAAGCAACTTCACATGAAACTACATGACATTATCTTTCTATCTCTTTATTTGTGTTTGCTGACTTTTCTACCTGTAGGAGGTGTCAGAGCCGAACAGGGCCAGTATTTATCGTTCCCTCACCATCAACATCTGGAAGGAGATGATGTGCTACAGTGACTTCCCCATTCCTGCCGATTATCCCAACTACATGCACCATTCTAAAATCCTTAAATACTTCAGGATGTATGCAGAACACTTCAAACTGATGAAACACATTCGCCTCCAGGTAGTAAAATCCACAAGAGCAGAAAATAATGTGGTTCATTTAATTTGTTAAACTAAGATTTCCATAGACTTATTTGTCATTCATCATTTTCATATTTCAGACCTCAGTCAAGAGTGTCAGACAGAGACCAGACTTCTCTCGCACTGGTCAGTGGGAAGTGGTGACAGAGAACAGAGATGGACAGGAAGAGAGTCACGTCTTTGATGCAGTTATCTGCTGCTCCGGTCACTTCAACTATCCAAACCTGCCACTCAAAGACTTTCCAGGTAAAGACAGATTTGAGTTTATTGTTGTCCAAAATTCAATCAAAGTTTTCAGCAGATGTTTTTCTGAAAAATAAACAGGCAGAGATGCAAAAATTAAAGTCTAAAAGGTTTATTGTCAATAAAAAAGAAAGCTAGACCGATAAACCAGTGAGTAAGTCCAGAGGTGCCAGACTTAAGTTTCTTACCTTTAGTGTTTTCTCACTACCACCCTAACTCTAACTTTAAACCACACCTCTTTGAGACGTTCATGTTTATTAACCCTTTCCTTTGCTCCATCAGGCCTCATATAAGAGTGTTCCCTTAGAAAACAACCTAACAGTCTTTAAAACTCATATATAATTTGTTTTAAAAAACAATTGGGCCAATTTAATCAATGTAGGCTTCATAGATTCATAGAGGACAGTTTTACACCTGTATCATATTTTAAAAACATATACATAATGTATATATACTTGAGAATGAGATAACATGGGGTAAAACAGCAGTAATATGGCATAATTCACAACATTTGCACAAGCTGGTTTCAGATGCAGTGTTAATAGGTTAATGTTAAAGCTGGTAAGATGTATGAACATCATTCTGCTGTTTCAGGAATTGAGACGTTTGAAGGAAAATATTTCCACAGCTGGGACTACAAGGGCCCTGAAGACATGTATGGAAAACGAGTGGTGGTCATCGGTATTGGAAATTCAGGAGGCGATATTGCCGTGGAGGGAAGCAGAGTCGCAGAGCAGGTTTGGAAGTCGTTGTCGAAGTAGAACTTTTTTTTGACTTGCACTATTTGACTTTTCTAAAGACTTTAAGCAAAAAGCTCAAATCTGCCACCAAACAAGGAGGGTCAGAATGTGAAAACATTTTATTTTTAGCAGATGTAACTGGTTTCTGTGTCTTTAAGATGAATCACTCATGTAGTCGTCTGTTGTTCCTGCTCATTCTGTAGGTGTACCTGAGCACTCGTAGTGGTGCTTGGATCATCCGCCAGGTTTCTGACAACGGCATGCCAGTGGACAGATTCAACACGCGCTTTGTCCATATCATGTTCAAGCTGCTGCCAATGAGTTTTCTGAACTGGCTTGGTGAGAAAAAACTGAACTCCATGTATGATCACACCATGTATGGCCTCAAACCTAAACACAGGTAGGACTTCTTATACAGTCTCACATCAAGCTTTCTCTCATTATGATATCATGTCATTTTTCTTCTGATAACCAGGTGAATTTAAACATCATGTAGCATATGTACTGTGTCTTGTGTCATTTTAAAAAATCAGAAACAAGAGCATGTCCCTGCTGTCCTCCACTACACCAGGTTCTTCAGTCAGATCCCAGTGATCAACGACGACCTGCCTTTCAGGATCCTGTCTGGTGCAGTCGTCGTCAAGCCAAACTTGAAGGAGATCCGAGGCTCCAGTGTGGTGTTTAATGATGGCAGCGTTGTGGAAAATGTCAGAGGACTTGACCTCCAGATCTTTCTTACGAAACAAAATTGAATTGCAATTTAGTATTAATTAATCACTTCTTCTTTGTTACAGGTGGATATGATTGTTTTTGCCACAGGATACAACTATGATTTTCCCTACTTGCAAAACAATGTCATTTACAAATCTGGTCATCGTGTTGGGTTGTACAAGCTTGTCTTGGCACCTAACCTAGAGCATCCAACTCTGGCTGTTGTGGGCTTTATCCATTCCGATGGAGCCATTATGCCTCAGGCTGAAATGCAGGCCCGGTGGGTCACACGTGTCTTCAAAGGTGAGGAAACTGCAAAAGATGGAGACTTTCCAAATGAGGACTGAAAGTTATTCCTGCCTCATTATCAAAAGTCTAAATTTATCTTGCTGTTTGTCTTTTGCCTTCAGGACATAAAAAGCTGCCATCAAACCAGGCTATGATTAAGGCTGTTGAAAAAGACACACAGGCCATTGAGAAAAAGTAAAGCTCCTGTTATTAATTTAAGTGTCTTTTCTTATTGTCTGTCACGTGTACTGCATCGATCACCCACAGATACGTGTTGTCTTTACATAGCAACTATTAAAACATTTCATTTGTGTTATGCCCTTTCTACAGCTATGTTGTGTCAAAGCTGACGCCAATTCAAGTGGACTTTGTTGAATACATGGACAGCTTAGCTAAAGACATCGGTGTGCAGCCCAGTCTACTGTGGCTCTTTTTCACAGACTTCCCATTGTTTAAGAGGCTTTTTTGGGGACCAGTCACAGCCTACCAGTACCGTTTAAAGGGACCAGGAAAATGGGAGGGAGCCCGCAGAGCAATCTTCACCCAGTTTGATCGCATGTACAAGCCCCTAAAAACCAGACAGGTGTGAAATATAAAGTGGATCTTCTTAGTCTTCTTGGTGCTTTTGCATTATGCTAATCTGACAAAGAACTGTTCTAAATATACCATTCCGCTGTCAAATTAACTGAAGCAGGAGTGAATTATGTCTGAGAACAAGCAGAACATAAACTTTTTCTGTCTTCTCCAGCTTGATGCACAACAGCCTTTAAGCAGTGGTCGCCTGATGAAGCTGTGCGTAACGCTCATGGCCGGAGGAGCTGCCCTCTACTACATTCACGTTCACAACCCAGCCACCATCCCCACCTTCCTGTCCAAGCTTCGTACACAAACAGTATGAACTGATTCTCAGGCTAAAGCACATCTTCTACCTCTTTCAACAGAGCTGTAACCAGTTTTACAGTAATATGTTGATGACACAGTTGCAATGAGATACTGGAAGGACCATTTTTGGTAGAGTGTGACATTATACATACCTATGAATTAATGTATGCAAAATTAGAGAAGTTTGTTGTGTTTTCAGTCAGTGGTAGTCATACTGTGTTAGAGATCATTTTATTAAAGACAGCAACTATTGTGACACTTTCATTTTAATTTTCTTATACATTTGCCAACATTTCTAAAATTAAATTTTCATCAACCTAGCTTGACCAAATGCCATTTTTCCAGTGTAGTTATTGTACTAAATCACAACTTAAAGGTTCTGCAATAAAACCAAAATATTTTGTAATAGAATATTTTCGTTTTAATCAGAATTTGAAGCAACAAGAATATGTAGTTATAAATTATGTAAAATAAATATAATTAGTTTTAAAGATGTCATGGCATGAGTTAAAAACTGTCCAAGTCAGCCTCCATTGCTCTGGCAGAAACACACAGTTATGTGGACTTTATTGGAATTTAATGATGTTTAACGCTCTGCTTAACTCTAACACACTTTCAGTCATATATTATTAAGGCAGGTTTAACTAATAGTTTAACAATTTAACATTTTACGTTATGGTTTAACAGGTCTGTGATAGGTAAACGCAATGTGAACACAAAGTTCACGGGCATACAAAAAATCAGCATAATCTAATCGACTTTATCAGATAACGTTATCCGGTTAGGATAAATTGGATAAAGCCACCTTGATTTACTTTGCTTTAGTTTAATTTACATTACTTGGCAGACGCTTTTATCAAAAGCGACTTACAAGGAGAAGACACCAGTAATAACCATTCGGTTTCTGTAAATTCTGAGATACTACAAACTAGAGATCATGCCGGGAATTTGTTAGTTGCTAGGGAAGTATGTGTGCGTGTGATAATAATAATAATAGTAGATAGAGTAATTTTGAACAAGTGAGTTTTTAAATGTTTTACAAAGGTGGTGGTCTGGTATAATCTGGTTTATTAATTTAAAACATATTTTGTTTGTTTGATTTAATTGAACAAATCGTAGAAAACGGAAGTGACGTGTTAACTTTGTATGCGGAAGACAAAAGAAAAAAATTCGGGACAGATTCTTCCGGTATGAAAGCCTCGTCTTTTTCTCCTCATGTAGCATAAACGTAAAAATACAACAGAAGAAAGTACAACAGAAGCGTGGAACCTATTTTGTAGCATGTTATAGCTCTCATATTATCTCACATTGTTTCACAGGACAAGACCGGATGTTTTGAAAATAACGTGACGTTTGAGCCTTACGTCGCTACGTACGTGCGCGTACTTTTGTGAAAGAAATCAGATAATTGTCTGAAACATGTAAACCAGGGTTTTGCCATTACCTTAAGTGTATTTAATTACTCCCAGTTATCGAATTTGATTTTATCTGCCATGTGCCTTTGCTGTTTTGCATAATACAGCTCGATGCAGCCTCCACATTACACCAGCAAACTTTAATTGTGAAAGAACTGTATGAAATACATTAACAAGTTATGCAGTATAAGATGTACACAAAATGAAATGGAAGAAGAAGAATCAGCTTTATTGTCATTGATTAGATTTACATGTTACAACAAAATGTGACTTTCGCATTAAACCCATCCCCCCTGGGGGAGCAGTGGGCACACAATAACAAGATACCGCAATTGTACTTGTACTTTATTCCCTGTCAGTAAATACTACTGTGCATTTTTGTTGTAGTGCCACAGCAGCCGAATCTTTATTTTATTGATTACATTTCTGTTCAGACTGTATTGATTCAATTGAATTTTTTACTTTACTTTGTTCGGCAGAAGCTTTTCTCCAAAGTGACTTACAGGGAGCTAGTGCTGGGTGTCTGGCTCGAGGACACACCTGGTAGGGGATGGACTAGGAGTCTTAACCCATTGAGCTACCAGGCTCTAGAAAGAGATTTGGCTTTTAAAAGAGATTTGGCTAAGATGGCAGCTTAAGGTGACAGAGGGTACAATCCAACATGAAACACATACCGTACACACACAGTACAGTGCCAAATCCAAACAAACAATGTGTAAAGGTTTTATTTAGTCTAAGAACAAAATATTTTACACAAGCTTTTAAATTGTGCAGGGTTTAAAGAGTTACTTAAAATAATTGTTAGTTTTCAGTGATTCAAACAGCTTCTGGTTTTTATAAAATGTATAATTGTATTGTCTGAGTACAACAATCGGGCTGTGACTGGTAACGAGTGCCTCTCCGCCCTACGATATGGTAGGCAGCTGGCCCCCTTTGCTGGTCTGTAGACCACTGCACATTCACCGTCAAATAAACTAATACCAAAACCCAATTTCACAACAATTCAAACAATAATATAACCACTTAAGTCAAGAGTGAAGTGTAATCAGAGTCAAGGGAATATAGTCCAGCAGTATGTCAGTGACATGTCCAACACCAAGTCAGAAATGAGTCCCTTCATTTCTAGTGCATTTAACTGTAAGTTGCCATCTAAAGAACGGCATAGTGCCTCTATCGGGGTTCTTATAGAAAAACAGAATGTGAGCAATCTATTATTTTTTTCTTTCTTTCAAGTTGTGAACTTGTCTAATACATTGCTGTTGGTATTTAACATCATCACAGAGTTCTAGATATGACACATTTCAAATTTACTCTGTACCATTCTACAGAGTGTTCAGCAATGGTGCGACGCGTGGCAGTTGTCGGCGCAGGTAGTTCTGGTCTGGCCTGTATTAGGGCCTGTGTTGATGAAGGCCTGGAGCCTGTCTGCTTTGAAAGCAGCAGTGATATTA
The DNA here is from genome assembly GCA_032270685.1 of Microctenopoma stevenorrisi. NCBI lineage: Eukaryota > Metazoa > Chordata > Actinopteri > Anabantiformes > Anabantidae > Microctenopoma > Microctenopoma stevenorrisi. The sequence continues at coordinate 5,781,986 of JAUMTR010000019.1, read as the reverse complement.
GCGGCCTGTAGCGATTTAGGGTGAGTGAAGGCACAGTCTTGAATATCAACAGTAATCGCCAACACAAATTCATGTGTTTTTATCAGAACCGTGTATTGTGTCTCACTGTTCACAGTCGCCTGAACCTGAGCGATCCAACATCTATCGTTCCTTGGTGACAAACACCTCCAAAGAGATGATGTGTTTCAATGACTATCCAAACTTTATGCACAAGTCTCATGTTCTGCTGTACTTCAGACTCTACACTGAGAACTTTGATCTGCTCAAACACATTTGCTTCCAGGTTATTCCTACTGCATCACACAGAGACAGTCACTGTCATGGTTTGAGTCAAAACATGACAATGAGTTTAGTTATTTAATGTGTGTGTGTGTGTGTGTGTGTGTATGCCTCAGACCACAGTGAGCAGTGTTACACAAAGACCAGACTTTTCAGTGTCAGGTCAGTGGGATGTAGTCACCATGAACAAGGATGGAAAGGAAGAAAGGCACATCTTTGATGCCGTTCTGGTGTGTTCAGGCAACTACACTCAACCAGCATTACCCCAGTTAGACTTTCCAGGTTGGTGAGCATTTTACAGAACCAAGTGGAAGTTTTACTTTTCCTCAGCACACTATATTTGCTGAACCATCTGTATCTCTCCAGGCTATGAGACGTTTGCTGGCAGGTGTTTTCACAGCTGGGAATACATAGATGCAGATGCCTGCAGGGGAAAGAGAGTTGTGGTGGTTGGTATCGGGAGTTCTGCAACAGATATAGCTGTAGAGATTAGCAGATCTGCAGAGAAGGTATGAGATCCAATGACGTGTGTTGACTTGTATTTTTTTTATTCTACAACTGGCGTATATTGTATGTTAGGATGGTGTAGAGCTCAAAATAGTTTTTAAGAGTAATATGACTATAATCAGATCACATGGCAGAATATATGCCTCTATGTATGTACACAGAGTCTTATTCTCTCTGATAGACATTTCTCAGCACACGTCACGGGGCCTGGGTGTTTAGCAGAATGTCCAACAGTGGTCTTCCTTTAGACATGACAGCTCTCACCAGGTTCAACAATATCCTTAAGCTGCTCCTTCCCAACACTCTGATCAACTGGACAATCGAGAGATCACTAAACCATAAATGTGACCACAGGCTGTATGGACTGAGGCCCACACAAGGGTGACATATTCCAACACTGCGTTAACGTCTGTTGCTTTTAATCCGATATAATGTTATCAGTGTTAATCTGACAGGCTTTCTTTCTTTTCTTAGACCTTTGGATGGAATGACTCTGATCAGTGATGATCTTCCGAGTCGAATCATTCAAGGAGCGATTGTATTGAAGCCCAATCTGAAAGGCTTCAAGGACTCCGGGGTTCTGTTTGAAGATGGCACCGTGGAGGAGGACATTGATTCAGTTTGTTAGTTATGTTTGATTATTTACCAGATCAACCATGTGTGTATCTGTCAAGTTAACGTTGTAACATGTTTGAGAATATTTTACTAAGGTCCTTCTTTGTTATTTATTAACTCTGTTTTAAAAATAAAATGACATAATAACACGGAGGAAATTTAAACAAATTAAAATACAGTACTTCGTGGATAAACGGCGACTGGATTTTATTGCAGACAGAGCTGAAACGGATACTAATACTGCACAGTACTTCACACGCGCACAGTACTTTCTCTCCGCCCACTGTCCAGATACGAGCAACACGAAAAAACACGTTTTCTCGTGTTCGTCGAAAAGGTAAGTAAAATACTTTAACTTAGATACTCGACCGTGGAAAAGGTGGCGGTGTGGGTGAAGGTGTGAAATCTAAACTTGCAGATTGTTCGTGTAGACTCGAGCGCAAACGAAACAAGTCGAAGTTTGAGCCGCGCCTCGGACCAACTCATCACAATAAAGCGAACAGTAGAGATTATAGCGCAGCAGCAATAAACAAGAAAGGCCTAATAGGAGCAGAGTTTTTCCATACACAACATCCTTCACATCCAACCCTCTCTGCTTCACGTTTCATGTTTCCAGATAAAGGAAGGAGGAGGGTCACGTCTGGCTTGTATTAAGCGCTTTGACACCATGTTGAGTAGACTACATGACCCCTGCAGTGTTTTTATATGATAAACGTGCGGCAAATAGTGCGTCTTGAACTGATGTCCAGATTTATTAAACCGTTTCAGGCGTGAAAATGACGTAAAACAACAGGTAATCTACAAAAAGTAAACGGGTAATAAAATTAGCAGTGGCTTTATTCTTGTGAATGTGATGCAGGGCTCCAGGTAACGCGAGTCACGCCTGTGCTCACGTGTCTGCTTCCTTTGCAGCATGGTGCAGAAGGTGGCAGTGATCGGTGCAGGCCCGTCTGGTCTGACCAGCATCAAGGCCTGTTTGGATGAAGGGCTGGAGCCCATCTGCTTTGAGAGCAGCCATGACCTCGGAGGTCTATGGAGAATTAAGGTGAGAGACAGAGCTTGTATATATTTTATAATGATGCGTAATTCTCATATATTTTAACCATCTGATTGCTGTTGTTTGTAGGAGAAGCCGGAGCCTGGACGAGCCAACATCTATGCGTCTCTGATCCTCAACACCTCCAAAGAGATGATATCTTTCAGCGACTTTCCTGCTCCGGCAGAGTTCGCCAACAACATGCACCACTCTGAGGTGCTGCAGTACCTGCGTCTCTACGCTCAGGCCTTCAAACTGCTGCAGCACATCCACTTTCAGGTTAGTGACCTTCAGGTTTGTTTGTGGTGGTGATGATTTGATCTTTTCTATATGTAACAGGGCATTAAGGGAAATCTCCTGATGGTGGACCTTAGCGACACAAATGAGATGCATTGCAGGATATTCCATGCACTGTGTGTGTGTGTGTGAATCTCAGACCACTGTGGTCAGTGTGAGGCAGAGACCTGATTTTGCAGCAACCGGTCAGTGGGAGGTGGAAACGGAGAGGAGTGAAGGTCAGAGGGAGACACGTGTTTTTGATGCAGTGATTGTTTGTGCCGGACACTTCACCCAACCTCACCTACCCCTCAGAGACTTCCCAGGTAGCAGCGCACACGTCCACCTGGTACTGGTTACAGGCTTCATGCACTCAAATCAAGTTTTGTTTAACTTTTTTCATTTCAGGTATCGAGAGCTTTGAAGGCAGGTATTTCCACACCTGGGAATACCGCAACACCGATGGTCTGCAGGGGAAAAGAGTGGTGGTGATAGGCATTGGAAATTCTGGAGGTGACATTGCCGTGGAAACCAGCAGAGTTGCTGAGAAGGTACATAGTTAAAGTACATTTCTGTATTCTGTTTTGCAATAAACGCTTTTTATACAAAATAAATGGAAAAGATGACATGTATATGAATCACACCTGTCTGTGTGCTGACCTGACCTGTAGGTGTATCTGAGCACCAGGAGTGGTGCGTGGGTTGTGGGACGTGTAGGACAGGGAGGACTCCCAGGTGACCTGTTTGGGAGTTCTCGAATGCATTGGATGCTGCTGAAGTTCTTTCCCTCATTGATCAACAGGATGGTGGAGAAGATGCTGAACAAAACATTTGACCACAGACTATATGGCCTGAAGCCAAAACATGGGTAAAAAACATGACACATGATCTACAGTCTTAACAGCAGTGGAGTCTAAATGTGAGTTTGTGCTGTGGAAGCTTTTTTGCACAGATTCCTGTAGTAAATGACGACCTGCCAGCTCGCATCCTCGCAGGTCGTGTTCAGGTGAAACCAAACGTGAAGGAGCTCCGTGGGTCCACTGTGGTTTTCAGTGATGGGAGCAGCGTGGACAAGGTGTGTTTTAATATGTTTTTAAAATATGGATCAGCAGATTTTGTATATCTCAGTCAAGTCATAAAACATGATATAAATATATTTTAGATTTTATTTTATAATTATAGATCTAATCATTTAGTGTGTGTGTGTGTGTGTGTGTCTATCACACAGGTGGATGTGTTGGTGTTTGCCACCGGGTACAACTACAGCTTTCCCTTCCTGCCCTCAGACCTGCAGGCTAAATGTGGATACAGGCTGCGTCTCTACAGGCACGTGTTCCCTCCTGCACAAACCCGGCCTACACTGGCAGTAGTGGGCTTCATTCATGCACTAGGCTCAATCAACCCACTGGCTGAGATGCAGGCCCGCTGGGCTACCAGAGTCTTTAAAGGTAGTACAGCACAGAACATGTAAACACCTGAGGCTTTTGTTGATATTTTTGTTTATTAATAGTTGTTCTGTGATAGTGTAGCGGGATGAGAAGGTGATCAGTAAGGTTCCAGATGCCGCCTGTACATTTTTATTTATTGTTTCTTTTGTTTGCAGGCTTAATAACTCTCCCATCAGAAGAGATCATGATGAAGCAAATTGAGAAAGACACAGTAACAATGCATCAGAGGTAGGAAGTAACTTTCTAGCTGTTTAGTCTAACTTCACTTTCTTGTCTGCTACCACAGACTGGATTGATTTGTAAAACATAGTTTGTTTTGTTTTTACAGGTAGACATTAAAAATGTATTTAATATGAGTGTTATGATAGTTAAAACACGCTGTGTGTTCTTTCTGTGTTAGGTTTGCCTGCTCTGAGCGTAACCCACTCCAGGTGGACTACATCCCCTACCTGGACAGCCTGGCCGAGCTGGTGGGAGCTCGACCTAACTTACTGTGGCTCTTTTTGACAGACACCAAACTGGCACTGCAAGTTTTTACGGGCCCCAGCACTTCTTATCAGTATCGTCTCACTGGACCTGGCCACTGGGCTGGAGCCCGCCAGGCCATTCTCTCTCAGTGGGATCGGGTGGTTCAACCTTTCAGGACCAGAGTGGTACCAGAACCAGAGACCAGACCCTGTTCTAAACTAAGCACCGTGGTGATTTTCTCCAGTGCTGCCCTGCTGTTCTGCTTCTACTACAATAAACATTTTGTTTCCTCTCACTTATCTTCTTTCCTGTTCAGATCTCCTCAGTAATCACATTGTTGAAGTGAATTGATGGAGCACAATTAACCAACTATGTAAATTTTACAACATTCTTCTTTGTAGTCTGTACAGTGTTCTGAACAGGTTTTTGTAGAAAGTATTTTCCCAGAACAATTCCACTCAGCTTTTGCCTGTTACAGTCATGTTCATTATTGTGGGGTTTCATAATTATTGTTTAGTTTAGGGCCTAGAATATTTAAATCTGGGAATATTTGGAATAATGTAGTTAGTTTGATATTGTAGTTTCAAGTCGTTCTTATAACATCAGGCTATTGATCCAATTATTTGTATGGTCCCAAATATATTACTGCATATAAATGAATTGTCTGTATACACTAATATTGGAAGATAGTATTTAGATGACGAGGTCAGTCTTTTAACCCATTAACTATTTGACTGATACTGTACACATATTAGCAGACTGGTGGTGTTTTATTAGGTAATATTGTGTTGATTAATAAACAAAAATGAAATCAGTTCATATGACTTGTTACACTGGTGCTGCTTGATGGGGGGCTTTAATCATCAGCCTTGTTCAAATGTTTACATAATACAACAGCACTGTACACAAGGTTGTAACGCCTGCTTCATATACAGATAAGATATGTTCTTTTGTCTAACTGTTACACATGGCTCCAAGTGTTCAAGCTATGAGACAACGTTGTAGCTTCTTCATCTGTGTTGCTCTGGACTAAGACAGATGTTTTGTCTTTGATGAAGTTGTTGTCATGAAGACGGGCCAGATGTCTTCCTTTCCGGATGACACAGGAGTTTCCGTGTCAGCCGTCTTTTGCACTATGACCTGGCCTCAGGCAACCATCCAAAGCCAGCAGTTTCCACTGTTTCACATCCAGATATTCCTCTCTACCAAGCACGTACAAATGTAAAAGCGACAGTGAATGTAAAAGCTATTTGTAAAAGTGTCACTGTTCCGTACATTAGAGACATTAAGACAGGGATAATGCTCTCTTTTTTCTTTGATCCTGTTATAAGTGCAGCTGCACACATGCCATAGCACACTGACACACGCCAAAGTTTTAAACATTTTACTGGCAATAATTGTTCAGTTTATGAAGGAAGAAAAATTAAATTTCCGTTTTTTTGAAGTTATACAATAGTATGTTTTTTATGTTTTCCGTATTCACTTTGTGTGTCTGTGTACAGGACTGGATTTAGTCTTTCTTAGTCGTTCGCTGTAGTTCTGCAGAACGCGCTCGTTGTTTTTAACGAAAACAAAGTGTTGTATAACACTTTAGGAGGAGACTGGACAAATCTCCACCCTTCAAATCCAGCGGATAGAAACACAAACAGGAAGCTGGGTTTTGACTCTGTGTGAGAGAAAGTGCGATCTTTATCTCTTTGGTTCATGAGTCCTGGCAGTAAATGAAGTGAGCTGTATTCGGGCAGTGATTTCTGTTGACTTGCTTCTCTGCACAGATCCAAGGGTCATTTTTATGGTACTGATAAAAACTCCTCTCACCCCACCCACCGTCGACTCGTACGCGACGCCAAAGCCTCGTTTCCTTTCCCTCTTCGAATCGCAGAAAGGTAAGAACATGCAAAAACGTGTGTAGTGGAGGACATCGTGTGACAGCATTTGTCTTGATTCATGATTAAAAATGTCACGTAGCAGTTAAACAGACGCTGAACTGGCAGAGCAGCCTCATGCTGAAATGTGGTTTTCCCAGCACGTTAAGTTGGGATCACATTTAAAAGAAGGACAAAAGTGCCAATAGTACGAACGTGGCCCATGGACTCGAGCTGAATTTTAATTATAGCACAGCGTGTCTTCGGTGTGTGGCACAGATAAAACACTGCTGGTGTAAACAAGGGCAGGGATTTCCTACAGAAAACAGTCCTCCTGTTTGATTGGCTTAATTTAAACTACCCACACGTGAACCAGTTTGTGATCTGATGTGGTTGATGGTTCAGAGCTGAGTCATGGGTCGTCGCGTAGCAGTGGTCGGAGGAGGTAGTTCAGGTCTGACCTGCATCAAGTGCTGTCTGGATGAAGGGCTGGAGCCTGTCTGCTTTGAAAGTAGCGATGATATCGGTGGTCTGTGGAGGTTCAAGGTGGGTCACACTATTATTATATGTATACACATATTCATATATATATATATATATATATACACACACTAGTATATTTAGAAAGTGATGATGATCTTTTTTACTGCTGTTTGCAGGAGAATCCAGAACCAGACAGGGCCAGCATCTACCACTCTGTCATCATCAACACCTCC
>JAUMTR010000019.1:5732767-5772398 GCA_032270685.1 Microctenopoma stevenorrisi | reverse complement strand
TCGACCCATGCAGACCAGGCGCTGTGATGACCCCAAACCCAAGAGATCGATCAAGAGGCCTCTGGTTCTGTCAGCTGCTGCTGTGTGCTTGGCTGCATATATTTACAGGAACAGCCCTTCTGTCTTTTTCAGGAGCACACAGCAGTGTTGAACAAGATAAAAATGTTTCACCCTGCACAGTGATATGCAGTTGATTTATATCTATATTAACACAATCACAAGGACAGAATTATATTAATCAATAAAATTTAATTTAGTTAAGATACATGTAAACAGTAGACAACACCAGGATTTTAATGTCATGCATGGTGAATGTAGATGAATAATAGGTCAGTGATGAACACGGTCAATAAACTCACTACTAGATTATCTTCTCTTTTTTTTAAAAAAAAAGCAGTAGACTTGCTTGGTTTTGTCATTTTCTATATTGGTGGAGTTTGCCACCAATGGATTTGTTTTTTTCAATTTATTTTTTAAAATTAAAACAGAGCGTAATGGGACATACATATATCGCCAATAACAGATAGACAGACTTCAAAGTAAGCGCCGCTATTGAACTACCGGTAGACCCCGGAACAAGTACCGTCCACGTGTGACTCGTTATCATATGGGTTGCCAGGTTTAGTGGGAGACCATGATATAGATGTGTGAGGATTGTATTTGATGACATATGTAGATAATTCAGCTGTGTTTGTGTAGTTCCACGCTCAACGTCTTTGTTATGAAACTACATAAATGTAAAAATCTGTCATAAATATTTCTTCATCAGAAACACAGTTGGCTTCATTTCTCTTAACCATGTTTTGATGAATCATATAGCTATACAATGTTAATGTAAATAATAATCCCAGAGTTAATATGTTTTTGCCTTGTTACAGTTACTCTTAGTTTAAAAGGAAACAAAAGAATGAAAACCAAAAAATATGAACAGCAGTACAAATACAAAATGACATCAATACAAAAATTCAAAGGTGAATGAAATAGGTTAATAACCATCTGAAGTGGAATGTAGTTTTATGGAGAGTGATAACATGAATATGACATAGGTGATGCTTATGATCACTGTCGGTTTCCCTCCCTCTTACAGTAGGGAGAGCAGTTGTGTAAATTGATGGCCACTGACACAAGGAGCTCCTGTGGTGCACTGTGGAGGACTTGGCGTTGATCAGTCTCTGTGTAGCCTGCACAGTGTGTGGGGTGGGAAACTATTTTTGTCATTAAAACTCATTCTCATTCACAGATTCTCACGCTACATCTATTTTGTTATATGTTTGTGCGGTGCAGCATCTCAGCATCACAATCACTGCATTAAATCACAAGGGTCAGGTATTATTTTTCCATTATTTGATTTTAAGCCTGTAATTATTAGGATCACGTAGTGTAAAAAAGTGCAGTACAATATTTACATTACTATATCACATTATTTTTGGCTTTATGGTATTAATGTTAGTAATTTGAAAGTTTATTACTAGAAGACTTCTATGATACATGATACATATTTAAATACCAACGGTGTCAACAATAAATGTATTTCTTATTATTAAGGTAACTGAATCTAGCTAGTTCTCTCTGGAGTGGTGATGATGGTAACAAAAGTTTGACGGAGCACCTGCACGTTGGGTTGGAGACTGTGTGAGAGAGAGGGATGCGGCATAAATCTGGCAACTAGAATCTGCCATCTTTGATTGTGCGACAGGCCGCGGCGCGAGCGGGGCCTCACTCAACTAGAAAAACGGTCTGGCACGAGATAACGGGTGAGGAGAGACACTGAACCACTAGAGGACTGCGTACCGGATCCCGTTGCAGCGGCCTGACAGACAAGTAAGGTTTGGCGGCTTGAGACGGTGCAGAGGACATAAAACTAAACGCGTGCATGTGGAGAGCGGTTAGTTAGCAGCCAGCGAGCATTGTAGCTATCCACCGTTAGCCGGGCTGGGTTAGCAGGCTAGCCAGCTTTTGTAATCCGCCGGCCACACTCGCAGTCGTCCGACACAGACCAGGCCGAAACCGTATTCAACTAAAGCCACAAAACAGCAGAAAGGACAAAGAAGGCTCCGGCGGTGGCAGGTGAGTCTGCGTGTCACGCCAGCACAAAATGTAAAGCTTTCTCGGTAGAGGATGTGTTCACAGCGTTAGCTGGTTAGCATGCTCCGGCCACTGACGGGCAGAAAGTGGATGTGATGGCGACTAGTGAGAAACGAAACTGTGCTAAACGTTGCAGCTGACGGCCTGCTGTCTATTAGCATCGTGTTTACATCCATAGACAAATCGATTACTGTTTAAGTCGTAACGTTGATCATTTTTGACAACTTCTGCGCAATCAAATTGTTATTTGAGGCCGCTCTGGTTGAGTTCCGGACGAAGAGGGCCTGTGCTCCCTGCCGGTACGAGCCACCCAGCCCACCAGTAGTTTGGTCTAGAGAGGGATGGCCTGCAGGCTCATCAATGGCAGTGATTTACCCAAACAATGCGGCACTGGGTTAAGCGGCTAAATGTTCTGCTCTGTTTTATTAATGTGTCAGTATGATAAGTGTTGTGCAGTTATTTCCTTCCCGTTCACGACATTTCTTACGTTCACCAAAAACGTGTTTTTTTTAAACACTTTTTGTGTGCGAGTGTGTTTTGGCGAGTTTGACGGGCCTGCGGTGAGAAAGAGACCAAATGATTCACTATTAGAAGATGGAAACCTCCTGGAAAATTATCGCTAGACAACGTGGTTTTGTTGGTCAAATGGGTCCACATCTGCTTACTTCTAGAGAAGCCATTCAGTTGTGTATTGATTGTAGTAGTGCTTATTGATTGACCAGTCAGGGACATGACCTGCTCAAAGAGCTTAAGCTGAAGATGCAAATTTCTTTTGGAACTCCTTCATTAATTCAGACAATAGAACAAGATGCTAACAATTCTTGTCTTATTATGATTCTTTGTGCAATAAACTGGATTTGACAAGGATCAAATGGAACTTTTTACGCAGCTTATTACTTTGTGAGCACAGTAACTCGGTGTACCTCCAATTTATAAAAACATAGCTGCCCTCCAGTTTGTCATGGATAATAACATTACTCACAACTCACAAGGGAGACCTCTCTCTGGGGAGGTATCGATGGCATGGTATGGGTGAACCACAATAATCCTAAGGGTCTTCCAGCACTCATCTTTTCTTTTGAACAAAGAATCTGTTTAAGTTCTACATATAGATCAGGTTGAGTAGTCCAGCATCTATGACGGTTTGATTGATATTTATGTTCATAGCCCATGTTGACACAAATAGCTGCAGTCTTGTTATAGTTTTGTCTTTTTATAACTGATGAATGACATAGTATACTCACTATTGTTGTAGTAAAGATTTTGGGCCGCGGTTCCTCACTGAATACATTACAATAGAAATCGGTGTGTCTGTGAAGATTCTCAGTCATCCAGGTGAAGTTGAGTCTTGCCAACTGGCTTGAAACATTGCTTGTTCTGTTTGAGGGAAGTTGGTGTGTGACACATTTTTTGCCTTGAATAGGCTCACAGCTTATATCCTGAATCAGTAGCGTCAAGGAAAGGCATTATTTAAGACCACATGCTGAACGTCTCATTCCTCACCTGACCTCAGAGTTGACTTGGATAACTGACAGGTACATCATCTGAGTTGACCTGACTTTTGTTTGCCTTCATTTATAATGAGATCCTTTTGAGTGTTTTTGAAACTTGGAAGGACAGGGCTTAGCTTGATGGATGAACAGTGATGCAAAGATACATTCTACTGCCACCAATACTTTGTCCAAACTTGTTACATGTTAGACTGAAAGACTGAGACAAGTGAAAAAAATGTGTTGTAACCTATGCAAACTTGTTAAGTGTCTGCGCGCCAAGCTTGTGTGTGGCGGTGTGTGTATTGAAGAAGCCTTTTGAGACAATACAAGCGTTTCTGGTGCTCAGCTTTCAGTGACCAGAACCCATTACCCCAACTAGAAAAATGCTAGTGACAATATTCAGTCTATGTCTGTCTTAAGTTAACATCTGTATAGCTTGTTTACTGCATATGTTCAATATACTTCAATTGCTACAGTAAAACACATGCAGTGATGCTGAAGTCCATATTATTGTAAAGGTTAAGTTAATGGACACATTATGAATCTTGGTTCTGATTGGACTGAATTACATTTCCTTACAATATTTATTTTCATTACATAAAATTTTTCTATTTGCCTTATTATGCTAAAGTTTTGTTTACTTCATTAGAATAGTCTGTGGATTTATTTAAAGATAATTTTAAGAATTCTAAAAACAAGTATCAGTAGAAATGAATAATTTAAAATGTTTTGAGTATAAGTACTTACGTTACTTAAATTATTTTTTTAATGCTGGCCAGTCACATAGTTAATGTTTGCACATACTAGTTTAAAGGACGACTGTGCTTAGTTCCCTGGAATCATGCATCAATCTTTTACAAAATCAAAAAAATTAAGACACCCTTTACTACCGTTCCATTAATAATAAATTACCTCTGTGTGACACAGGAAAGACACTGCAGCCCCTAACATGCTGTTCACTGCTTGGATTTAGCTCTTCTTGCTATCTTCTTCTAGTGTGCCGAATCACACCGCTACTTCCAAACCCAACATTTTGCTGCTTTTCTATGTTAGCATTAGGCTACGCATTATTTTTTTTCCTGAATATTATTCAAACTTAATCCAACAGCTCTTGCTGAAGAGAATTAATTTGTTAATTCTGGCTGGTGCGTGTACCATAGGTCACTCATACTCCAGTGTTTAACAGAGCTCAGTGTGGCATTTATTAGAGCTGTTTTACCCAGACCACACAGATAATACTACATCACACCTGGTTTAACAGACCATCAAGAGTTTTTCCTAATAATATTTTTTGCATATTTGTCAAACTTAAATTATTCACATCTTCAAACAAATTTAAACATTACACAAAGGTAATCTGAGTAAATACAAAATGCAGTTTTAAAGTGATAATTTAATTTATTAAGTGAAAAACCTGCCTGGGACTATGTGGAAAAGGTAACTGGTCCCCACTTGTTCATCATAATTGTTCAATTTCACTTTCTAAACCTAAGCCCGGTTACTGACAGACTTGTTAAATAGAAGCTTTCCGACAAAGTGAAAAGGCTTAAAAAAGAAAAGCAACACTTCATGCTGCGATATAGAAAAATTTTGGACTGGAATGGGTTACAAAGCCATTTCTAAGGTTTTGGGACTCCAGTGAAGCACTTTATCTTGCAAAATAATTTGGGGCTATTATTCTTTGGACTAATGAGGACTGTATGTTGCAATTTTTTGAAGGTGTGCATCCTTTAGATACGTCTGATATAAAACAGCATTTTATAAAAAGAACGTCATACCAATACTCAAATATGGCTGTAGTGTGTTGGGCTGGGGCAGCGTTACAAGTTCTGGATGTGGTGGACGTGCTGTAAATGATGGAATTATTAATTCTGTGCTCTGCCAGATAACCCTGAAGGAGACTGTCAATAATATATACAGTTTAGTAATATAGGCAGTTCATTTATTTTCAACAATCATCCTATATAGCTAGGATCAGGATCAGGTGTATAGCTCATCTGCTAAGCCCCTGAGTTTAAGTATGGGAGTTGTGGGTTCAAATCCAATATTGGTCAACTTTTTTTAGCGGGCTGGTAGCTCAGTGGGTTAAAGCATGAGGCTGGGATGCAGAAGGTTGCAGGTTTGATTTCTAGCCCATCCCGTATACTGTGTTTGTCCTTGAGTAAGACACCTGAAGCTAGCTCCCCAGCCGCAGCCTGTAGCTGTCCATTGCTCCGCCCAGGGGATGGGTTAAATGCAGAAAGACTCATTGCGCTGTGTTGTTCACTGTGTGTATGTGAAAAATACATTTTGAATTAAATGTAAATAATTCTGTGAACCTGTAAATAAAAGCACTCATGAAATCTGTTTTCCTAAAAAATCTTTTCTAAAAATCTTTTTTTTATTTTCCCCTGGGCCAATAAATCTTTCTCACGAAGTGTATAGTGTTTGTGTAAATTGTAATGCTAAATTTGCAACAGCCTACCATCATGCTTAAAGTTTATACTAACCTAACTCTAACACGTATTTTCTACCTCCTGTATTGTCTTGTGTAGTTAATTCCAGGTGGTAAAGATCAAAAAGGTTTAAATATCTGCTGTGATGTAGTGTTCATAACATCTGCAGCTTTTCCTTATTTGGTCTACAGGAGGCTGGTTCTGAGGGCGAGGCCAAAGGACCAGACTCAATGAGTTTCCAGCGAAATGTCAGAGAAGTCAGGGCAGAGCACCAAGGCAAAGGATGGCAAAACAAAGTATGCAACCCTTAGCCTCTTCAACACCTACAAGGGCAAATCTCTGGAAACCCAGAAAACTGCAGGTAAGCACTACCTATTCAAATCATTTATACCCATAAATCAGACATGGTAAGTAACAAAGTATATTCACACACATTGAGGTACTTGTACGGTCTATTTGATTTGTTACTTTTACTACACTACAAATCACAGTAAAATATTGTGCTCCACTGTATTTATTTTAACAATTGTTTAGTAGTCATTTTTTGCAGCATTAGATTCTGATGAAAAGATGTATGCCTGCTGCCTTTTATGGATTAACCTTCTGTTACTACATATGGTGGTTTATGACCATCCCCATCTTTACTGACAGCGGTCTTTTGTTTCACAGTATTAATTGGTATTCAAAATGGTCCCAATCTTCATCTTTGAGAATTTGTCAAACTAATTTCGATTTTACCTTTTTTTATCTGCAGCATCATATTAAATATAGTTTAAAATGCACTGTTTTCTTAATGGGGCACCTTCTACACTTGTAGATCTTGTACTTGAGCAGAAAAATATTGTACTTAACTCTACTTACTTACCTAACCCACTGCACCAGTAGAAGGGTATTGTCTAGACTTTTACTTGAGTATTTAGTTTTTACACTAGTTATGCGGGTTTATACACACTGTACACTTCTAAATATGGATTGCTTCTTTTTGCTTCACTTTATTTCTTCACTTTAGGAATTATCAAGTTTACATCTTGCATTCTGTTGTTTTATGTTTGTTTTTTTAGGTAAAACTTAACAATATGTTTTTCCTTTCCAGTGGCTGCCAGACATGGGCTCCAGAGTTTGGGCAAAGTTGCTGTCAGCCGGCGTATGCCCCCTCCGGCCAACCTCCCCAGCCTGAAGGCAGAGAACAAGGGAAACGATCCCAACGTCAATATTGTCCCCAAAGACGGTAGTGGCTGGGCGTCCCGAACTGAGGCAGGGGAGGAGAGGTAAATTGAATAACCTTGTTGCAAATATACCTTTTCAGAATAAGGGTAAACGTTAAGTGGTATACCATGATGAGGTGCCTATAATCCAGATCTTAGATTGAGCCCTGATTTTGTTCTGCAGACAACAGGAAACACCTCCACCCCAGAACAAACCAGTAGTGCATCAGCCACAAGAACTTTCTATTGGGGTCAGCCGCTCCTGGGCCAACAGCAAGCAGACACAGCTAGAGGGTAAATATACTTTCCACTCACGCAGTAAGCATTACACCTCCTCATGTAATGTTGTTGCACAGTGATCAGTCTTAGAATTTATGCACGAGGTTGTTGTCATCACTGTTTCAATCATTTCTGGGCCAGAAATGATTGGAACAGTGATGACAGGACCCTGCCACACCCTTGAACTAGGATTGCCCACACCTGCATTAGACTATTTAATCTGTACAAAATGTAATGTTGGGCTGGAAGGAGTGCTACCCACCAATTGAGGATTAGACGCTCAGTGACCCCAAGTCTCATCCAATCGTATGATTTCTGTGCAGTCACAATAATGTTTTGTGCAGGAACTCGTGTGAGCAGCCATTTTCACCAGGAGTTTCCCAGCTTGCAGGCGGCTGGTGAGCCAGAAAAAGGTGACGGTCAAGAGGAGGAGCCTTATGGACCGGGCCCCAGCCTCAGACCTCAAAGTATAGCAACACTCATACGTCTCATGAACATCCACATTATACTGATTGATCTCTGCTTGCCAGGTGCTCCCTGACTATACACGAGTCAAGTTAAACAAGAACTATCGCTCTATCTCCTATTCTGTTAGATGTTGGCAGTTGGCGTGAGGGTGGAGGGAGGAATTTGAACACCGCACCTGGTCCTCCTGAGATGGACAACAGGGCTCCGGAAGAGGGTGGTACAGGCCTTGGTAACTCCACACCACCTGTAGAAGCTGATGAACCTGGCCGAAATGCAACAACTGACAGTCAGAAGGAGAAGAGGGATGGCAGGGAAAGATTGCCTCCCTCTGGTCCTCCTCAGCCTAAACTTAATGGGGGGCAGCAGCCTCCCGGTGGGGTGCCAACTCACTTTGACCCTGCTTTCAGGAGTATGATGCCTCCTTATGTAAGTTTAGCATTGAAGTGGGGACGCATGAGGATGTCACAGTTGCAATAGTGTTTGTCGTCTTCAGCCTGTGTCATTTTTTTGTCTATTGTGTTTTAGATGTTCCACGCTTATCCTCAAATGTCGTTTAGCCAAGGGCAGGGGAACTTCAGATACCCAGGATCACAAGATGGAGCCAAGTAAGTAAAGTATGGATAAACCAGCTGATGAGTAGAGGTGAAGGGAAAATCCATACAGCATAGTATTGCAATTTCTCGTGTAGTGATATTGTACCAATACAGGGACACCAAATTGCACCAAAAACAATTGTAATTTCACAGTAGTCCCTATATTTGCAGGTTAAGTTGGTAAGTAAGTTCATAAACATGATTAATTTAAAATAGCAATAATATTGTGTCGTGAGTTAGGTATTGTGGTGATATCAAATCGTGGAGTCTTTAGTGAGTCCCAACTCTACTGATGATTAGGATCATCAGAAAATATTACGAGTTTTCAAACTAATGCTTTGCCTAATGAACACTCCTTCCTTCCTTCCTTCCTTCCTTCCTTCTCTGTTTGGTGTTAGAGCTCCTCGTTCAGTAAGACCCCAGCAGCCACCTCCTCAGTCCTGGCTTCAGGACCCAGACAGACCCTCTATCATCAGCGCCACAGAACTCAAGGAGCTGGACAACTTGGACACTGAGGCTGATGAGGGCTGGGCAGGTCAGTAGCTATGCATGTATCTAGCTTATAGATTTGTGAACTAGAGTTTTCTTTGAGACTACATGTCGTTCTCCAAGGAAAAGCTTTACAGTAGTGTCATCAGTCATGTCCCTTTTGCCAACCAGGAGCTCAGATGGAGGTGGACTACACTGAGAAATTGAACTTCAGTGACGATGAGGAGAACCAAGCTGCTAAAGAGAAAGGAGAAAACTGGTGAGTGTTCTTTAAACGTTTCTGCTTGTGACTGCCTTGCCATGTAATATCTTTACCACAATGAAACCAGATGGATTTAATTTGATAGGTTTGTCCCAGACACATTTAAGCCAGAGTAAGATGATTTTCATACTGTATGCACAAAAAATAACGGAGAAGTGTGGCTGTCTAAGTAGGAGACTTTATTATAAAACTCAAATGCTGAGATTTTTAAAGCTTTGACAGCAATGTGAAATTGATATGTAGTTAATAGACCGAACATAGGAAACAATGTTAGTGGAAACATTTACTCAACATTTTGCCTAACAAGCTGCAGTTTCAGTGTTGTGTAATGCCGAGGTACAGAGTAGCTCAAAAATAGGGAACGAAAGGGTGCTAGAAACGATCAGACTCAATTTGTGTGTCCACTAAGGGCATCTGGAGCTGGAGGAACAGTTTTAATTGAGCGACTGCCTGTTTTTCATGTTTTATTAACTGACGTCATTTACAGGGAGTGGATGGGTAAAGTGGAACGTATAAGACCTCGGCCATCTGATGTTCAGGAAGGATGGAAGGAGGGGTCTGAGGAACGTGGAGGCAATATAATGTCATGGGCAGAAAGCGCAGATTCCAATACGTCAACATCTGGCAGTATGGCGCAGTACAATAAGACAGCTGCACCGCAGGACTACCAGGTACAGCTGGTTATGGACTACAAAGGCCTCTCATTGTGTATGCTCTGACTGCTTGCTAAGAGCAAAGTGATCAGTTTGTTTCTGTAAAAATGTCTGTATTTTTTTAGGGTGGCAGTCGTTCTGCTGGTGCTGCAGCGTCACGGGGGAGCAAACCACAGGCCACAGCAGCATCTGCTGCTGATGAGGACTCTGACGCCTGGCGACAGAAACGTAAGAAGCCTCCAGAAGTTTCTGAAGCTGTAGAACGAGCGAGACGGAGGAGAGAGGAAGAGGAACGGCGAATGGAAGAACAACGACTTGCTGCCTGTGCTGAAAAACTTAAACGACTCAATGAAAAACACCGTCAGTCAGCTGAGAACAAATCTGCCCCGGCTCAGATCGATGAGGATGCAGAAGCTGCACTTGAGGAAACCTCCTTATCGGCTCCTGTTCCTGTGCCAAGTCCTGTACCTTCAGGCACAGTTTCACAGGCCACAGTCATGCAAGCTACTCTACCAGAGAGAATAGATCGAGACAGGGAGAGGATGGAGCGAGAACGAGAGAGAGTTGAACCAAATGCTGAGGAGGAGGTTCACTTGCCTCGCCAGCCCAGCTCTCCAATCCAAACACCAGTGACTGTTGTGCCAGAACCTCAGAGTGAGGGGGAGAACTCCTTGGCTGAGGTCAGCCCCTTGATGGATGAGAACCAGGCTGATAGGATATCAGTGCCTATCAGAGACTATTTCAACATGGAGGACAACAGAGGTGCGTGAGCTTAGAGCCTTATGTATTATCATATTATCTGGCATAGTTTCAGACATAGATTTAATACTCCTGTTTGTTCCTTCAGTGGATGATCCTCACCTGTCTCTGCCTCACATGGACACTGTAAGCGGTGAGGAAGTCCCTGTGGCTAACCCACAGCTGGAAGGAGAGGCAGCAGCAGCTATGCGACCCTCTCTAACCTCAGGCTATTCCAAACAGTTTCAAAAGTCTCTGCCACCTCGTTTCCTCAGACAGCAGGTAAGGGTGTCCACATCTGGCTTCACGAGTTACTAATGGCTAGGACATTACTGATTCAATCATAATGTACAAAAAATATTTGAACCCCTGCTGGTTTCAAAGAAATGATGAGTCTATAAATCCAATCGAAGGTTTGTTTGAACAGAGACAGAACAATAATTTAAGAATGCATTTCAAAAAAAGTTGCATTTTAATGAAGGACATGAGTATTTGATCCCCTATCTATCAGCAAAATTTCTGGCTCCAAGTTGCTTTTTAAATGGGTAACGAACCTGTCTAAAAGACAACTGTCCAAGGAACCAATCAATCTACCCAGATTCAAAACTCTGCACCATAACCAAGACCAAAGACCTTTTCGAGTATGTGGGGGACAAGATTGTGAACCTACACAAGACTGAATAGGGCTACAAGACAACCGCCAAGCAGATGGATGAGAGGGTGACAACAGTTGGCGCGATTTGCTAAAGGAAAAACCATAAAATAACTGCTGATCTCCCTCAGCCTGGAGCTCCACACAAGATCTTGCCTCATGGAGTTTTAATGAGAATGATGTAGAACCAACCCAGAACTACTCTGGAAGAACTTGTCAATGATCTCAAGGCAGCTCAGACCATAGTCACCAAGAAAACAGTTGGTGACACTCTACGCAAGGGGTGGGCATTCCTGGTCCTCGAGGGCCGCTGCCCTGTTGGTTTTCCATGCATTTGTGACTTCTGATTGGCTGAACACACCTGATCAAGGTAATCAGCAGCCTGTAGGGCAGAGATGGTTTGAAATCCAGCAGGACAGCGGCCCTCGAGGCCCGGAATGCCCACCCCTGCTCTACACCATAAAGGACTGACACAAAAACACACGGCCAAGGCAACAAAGGATTGGCTCAAGAAGAAGCATATCAAGGTCTTGCAGTGGCCTAGTCGGTCCCCAGAACTTAATCCCATACAAAATCTGTGGAGGGAACTGAAGGTGCCAAACATTAGCCACAGCCAACTTTGAAATGCATTTTTTTTGGATTTTCTTTTATTGATCTGTTCAAATGAACCTACCATTGAAATTAGATTGATTGTGTCAAACTAACAAAATCAGCAGGGGTAAAATCTTTTTTTCCCCCTGACCATAGCAGCTAGGGGGCTAGTTTCCTAATTGAACCATTGTTTCATGATATTATTTCATCTTTACACCTTACATTTACTACAGCTATAAGAATAAAACTTTTAAGATGTAACACCAGGACCAAGGTGGTTTCAGATATTTTTCAAGACCATTAGTTTTGGGTGCCATTAAAAGTTGTTGCTCTCTGATGTTGTAGGAGCAGATGAAGCAGCAACAGTGGCAACAACAGCAACAGCAGAGTGGGGGCTCTGTGTCTCCATCAGGTGGCGCTGGAGTCCCAACTACCCAACAGCAGCACCGCTCAATTTATCAACCTATGGGCCCCCACCACCAGCACTTGGCCTCCATGGGGTTTGACCCCCGCTGGCTCATGATGCAGTCCTACATGGACCCCCGCATGATGTCAGGACGCCCTTCCATGGACATGCCAACTAACCTTCATCCTGGTAGGGAAACAGAAAATGAGAAGATTTCCAGAAAGAGAACTTGTGACTGTAATGACTGTTAATAAATAGAAGATTAGTGTGTAGTCGTTGTATTTATTTTACTGACAGCTGTCAGTACTAGACATCTATTCTCCTTTGTCATCTTCAGGGAGAATGCCTCCAAAGCAGGTTGTGCGCAGAGAACCTGGTGACAACTCCAGCTCCAGCTCGGACTCTTTTGACCACTTGACCCGGCCAATTCGTGACCATGGCCTGCCCTCAGACTCACGAATGGTTTGGGGATCTGACCCATACCCACAGGCGGAGCCATTACCTTCTGTAACTTCTCCTAAAGGACGGAGTGATAACAAGGAACCACGGTAATAAATAAATAAATTACAGTGCATGAAGAGGCTTTTATTTTCAGCATTTGACACAATTAACAACTTGTTTCTTTATAGGATGGATTCCGGTTTGGATTTGGAGAGGGGTAACACCACAATGTACCCCCAGGACCACAGCGCATTGGAATCTCGTAAAACTAGTTTCTTCCGGGACCCTACAGAGTCCCTGTCAGCATTCACCCAAAGTCCAGAAGATGCTTCTGGACCATTAGACAGAGTCTCCATAGGTTCATCTTTTGATCCTGAGGAGCCAGGTCTACCCACTGGGGAAGAGGTAGAGGCTCTGGGTCAGGCTATGCTCCAAAGGAGCGTGTCCCAGGGTTCTAGCCAATCCCTCAAGCTGGATGAAATGGGATTTGATGAGATATCGCTGGGAACAAAATCACTAGAGTTGCAGGACACACGGGAAAGGGCTGACGAAAAGCCTCAGAATGAACTGTACTCGCAGGCTGTGGTGACCTGCAACAGGGCAACACCTCCTGCTGATGGGTTACACAAACAAGAGAAGCTCCCTCTTCCAGCCCCTAGCAAGCAGAAAGCTGAGCTGCGGTGGGGTGGAAGATCAGGAGCTGGACGCAGAGAAGGCCAAGGAGGAGAGAGACCAGTCCGCAGGTCTGGACCTATAAAGAAGCCTGTTCTAAGAGACATGAAGGAAGAGCGAGAACAAAGAGAAGAAAGAGAGAAGCGCCATGATAGAGGGGACAGAGGAGACAGGTCCAAAAAGGATCAGTCATCCAAAGCCCCTTCAGCTGCTGCTGTTGTAGCGGAGACCTCCAGAACTCAGGGGGAGTTGAAGAGAGAATCTATAGAGGTCGAGGAAACACCATCTGGCCATCAGAGAGCTAGGGACTCTCAGCCTTCCTCTGGGGCTCCTACATCATCTTCTCAGGAGGAGAAAACAGACAAACCACCTAGCAATGACAAACATCCAGAACCCAAACTGCCCTCCAGGAAAGAAATCAACCTTCCGCCCCGAGCCTACCGGCGAGAGGAGAGGGAGCGGGAGCATGAGAGGGATAAGGACATGGACAAGGACAGAGAGAGAGAGTGGCCTACTGACTCGGGTTTTAAAGGGCGAGGTCGAGGAGAGTATTACTCGAGAGGTCGTAGTTATCGAGGGACTTACAGAGGCAGGGGGGGTCGTGGTCGAAGTCGGGCAGAGTACCCTTACAGAGAACCTCGATCACGCTCTGATTTACCTCCCGCTGGGGGTGCTGCTGCCTTCCGCAGCAGGGAGGAGAGCGAGACGCGCAGTGAGAGCTCTGACTTTGAGGTTATACCAAAACGCAGACGGCGCCGTGGTTCAGACACAGATTCTGAAAGTGAAGGTGGGAGGGAGTCGGCCAGTGATACTGGTCCCTCTGACCGTGAACCTAGTGCCAAACCTAACCGTCCACTGAGGCGAGACCTCCCTGGGGAAGGCCGGTCTGGGTTACACAAGCCAGGATTCGGGCCTCCTCACATGGGGGAAAAGACTGGATCCAGAGGGGATGATGAAAATAGACCCAAGCCAGGATTCCTTCCAAAGGGAGAGCCTTCTCGGCGAGGAAGGGGAGGGCTATACAGTAGACGCGGTGGGGCAAGGGAGCGTGGAGGTCCTCGCTCAGCACCTCTTAGAAGGCCAGTGACAAGAGAATCTTCTCAGTGGCCCTCTAAACCCATGGAGACATTCAGGCCTGAGGACACGGAATCCACACCAAGATATGACAATCCTGCCGAACGACGGCCTGCTAAATCTGAAGGCAGGAAATTTGGGGATGGGGCTCCCCAAAGTAGCAGAGAAAGGCCTCGTAGATCCCGACCAGCACGGCCACCCAGGCAAGACAAGCCTCCCCGTTTCAGGCGCTTGAAGGAAAGGGAGGCTGCAGTGTTGGCTAGTGGAGAAACAGGCCAAAGTACTCCTGTTTCTGTACATGCAGTGCCTGCTGCTGCTGCGCCTAGCTCTGCCTCAGCCCCAATCTCCCGCTCACCAACTCTGTCTAGAGCTCCGGGAACCCCTGTAACTGTGCCTGCAGAAGTGACTGCTGCTATGCCGGCACCTGACCTGCCCTCTCCTACAGATGTACCTTTGCCTGAGACCAGTACCTCCGTGACTGCAGTTGGTACCAAATCTCCAGACTTGTCCAACCAGAACTCTTCTGATCAAGCCAATGAGGAATGGGAAACTGCCTCTGAGAGCAGTGACTTTAATGAAAGGAGAGAGCGAGAAGAGAGAAAAGGAGCTCTGGAGGCCACTAATGAAGCAGTGGCTGCCTCTGCCTTGGCACCTGCACCTTCTCAGGGCTCTTTGACCCCCAGCAAAAACCCTCTTGATGGAGGGGTGACTGAAAAACGTGAAGGAGTGCCTGCAGCCAAGAGGAGTTTCTCAAGTCAAAGGCCTATAGAGAGACCCAATCGTAGAGGCAACAGTGGAGGCAAACCTGGCCGAAGCTACACAGGGGGCAAGGGAGAGAGAAGGGGAGGGGGAGGTGTTAAAGGCGGCCGCAAAGGGTGAGTTGGAAAATATCAGGCCTTTGTCTGTTCAGTATTTACTTTGTCTGCTTACATTAACACTTGTACAATGAGCCTGACTTATTGAACAGTGAAATAACCACATTAGTTCACACACGGTTAAACGTCTCTGTGGTATTCTGCCTAATTAATGATTGCAATTACCAGTGGTGACCTGTTAGTATCTTATTGGCAAGACATTTTAAGACATTTTCATTCTGTGGCTGTTACAGATTTTTTTTTTCTTTGTTTCCAACATGTTGCTCACCCAAACAGCCCTGCGGCCCAGCAGAACCCTGACGCTACATCACAGACAGCTGGAGGAGCATCCCAGAGGCCTGCAAAAGATCATTCTGCTCGTCGTAAAGATGAGGCCAAACAGGCTGCTAAGAAGCCAAAGGAGAATGCTCTTTCTCAGTTTGATCTGAACAATTATGCCAGTGAGTAAAGACGTTCACTCACTTTACCACCATGTATATAGGTGCTAAGCCCTTCCCGGGGTCACAGAGAGGGAAAGCTGCATTAGAAATACCACAACTGTATTTAACCACATTCATTGCTCTTTACCGAGTGCTAATACAATTAATCTGGTTGAGTCACTTGCGCTAGTGCATACAAATAACGTCTGATGTTAATTGACTGTAATTATCAGTTGTATTTGCAACTCATGTGCACCCAGTGCCTGCAGCAGATGTGTCTGCAGACATTTGGCCAATGACTATCAGTTACATGAAAGATTTACCTTATTATTCCAATAACTACTAGAACCTACACCTGCATGTCATTTGGAAACTGAGAAAATACTGAAATTCTTTTTCTTGTTTTGTTGCTATAGGTGTTGTGATCATTGATGACCACCCAGAGGTTACCACCACAGAAGACCCACAGTCCAGCACTAATGATGATGGCTTCACGGAGGTGGTGTCACGCAAGCAACAGAAACGCCTGCAAGATGAGGAGAAACGGAAAAAAGAAGAGCAGACGACTCAGGTAGGATAATTACAATGTTATTGGGCTTAAGTGGCGTTGATGTTGATGAGAACGACCTATACCCTTTTAACATTTCATTTATATTGATACACCACAGAATTGGGGTAAAAAGGGTTCTGGTGAGAAGAGCAGAGGAGGTGGAGGAAAGCTGCCACCAAGATTTGCTAAAAAGCAGTCATCGCAACAGCAGCAGCAGCAACAGCAACAAGCCTCACAGCCTCAGGCCTCTGTCACCTCCAACCCCCAGGCACAACAACCCTCCATTTCTGCTGCCCAGCATTCTCATCTTGCCCAATCTCAGCCTGCTGCCTCCCCTCAGGCTCTGGAAGGAGCAGTGGCTCCTCTTCCATCCATTCCTCCTCCTTCTGTAGACTTTACTTCAAAGAGCCTACCACCTGCACCAGCGCAGACACACAGCACTCTGGGTACAGAGCTGTGGGAGAACAAGGTAGCAGGCCCCACTGTTCTTCCTGATGTCAAGAAGCGTGAGTAGTCATCTTTTTCAAAAATGATTGCTTTGTCCTGCTTCCTGAACATAAAAGAACGTTATCAGACAGCTGTGGTCTTAAATGTGTTCTTTTGTTTTTTCCAGTTGGTCCAATCAGTCCTCCACAGCCACCTTCTGTGAGTGCCTGGAACAAACCTCTTACCTCTTTTACCGGCACGGTCTCCTCGGAGGTATCTACACCGTCTCTTTTTGTTTGGATGTGTTTTCTTTTAGTGATTGTATGATCCTTTCACCACAGGATGAAGCACTAAATCCTGCTTTGTTTTAGGGTGTGAAGCCAGGATCAGAGGGCAGTGTAGAACTGGCCATAGACAGTATTCAGTTTGGGGCACCTTCATCTGCAGGCAGCACCGACAGCGATGGAGTTCCAGCGTTGCTAGAAACTGTCTCTGAAAATAAACTGCCTGCTCCCAAAGAACAGAGACAGAAACAAACTCGAGCTGGCCCAATCAAAACGCAGAAGGTAGGTGCTATTGAATCTCTGCATTTAAAGCTAAGAAATACTTATTCGTAGTCCAATCATTGGTTAGTCAAGTATGATTAAATGACAATGGTTTGTCTCCTCTTCAGCTTCCTGAAATGGAACCAGTGGAAACAAAGGAGTACAAACCAGGTCCCATTGGTAAAGAGCGGTCTCTAAAGAACCGCAAGGCCAAAGATGCACGTGCAGGAGAAGGTGAGGGCATGGAGGCCGGCGTGCCGGGAGGAGGCGTCAGCAGAGCAACAGACTCAAGTCCTCCCACCAGCGACGCCACAGTACCAGAGCTGGGAGGAGACATTGAGTGCATGATTACAGTCCCCTCAGCAGAGTACAATAGTAGCTCGAAGGTATCGCAGTCACATAACCTCACAGCATGTATGGGGGGGGGGGGTGAACTAAGCAACAATAACTTCAGATTTTTGTTAGAACCAAGTGATTATTTTGTCTACACATTAATTGCTAATTAACTACTAATTATTTGACGAAAATAAAAATGTGCACCAAATGATGATTTTGCTTTCTTCTTTTGGGAACCCCTTTAAGTATTTAAAAGGAATTTGTCTATTCCTCCCAGGAATCTGTTACAGACTACACCACACCCTCCTCTTCATTGGCTGACAGTGTTTCTACGGGAAGCAACAAAATAGAAGAGAGTTTGGTGGCTAATGTGAGTACACATTTTTACACTGGTGCAAAATTTTGTAACTATTAATTTGAAGAGATCTTATCCTTGCTGGTAGCTTGTTGTCTTTTAGCAGTGGCACTCATGGTTTAACCAAATTGAACTGTGAAACTAAGAATGTAACAAACTGTAAGTCTCTTAACTTAATAACTGTCAACAAATGCATGAATATTAGATCTATATTTTTATAACGATCAGCACACACACACATCACGGAGGACTGTGACAAGCTTCTCTGCATAGTATTACTTATTTTAAATATGTGTTATTAAATCTGGTCTGACTTTTATCTGTGTTATGTCATTTTATTCTAATTTATTGTTCCTAACTTAATCTCTGAACAGCACTTTGGGCCCCTGACTGTTGTTTTAAAGTGCTTTATAAATAAAGTTGGATTGGATTGAATTATATTCAGTTAATTTCGTTTTGTAAATGGGCTCATTACTGCCACTGTGAACATGTTTTTGATAACCATGTAATCGTTATGTTGCTGGAAAAAAATGACACAAAAAGCAGCAGATGTTTGAATTGTAGACCACAGTCTATATTTGGACAGGGGATGTGAACTTGTCTAGGGAAAAGATTGGGGAGCTACAAGCTATTGTGTTGTAGTTAAGTGCTTTTAATCTTCAACCCAAGTCTGCTTTTCTAATTTTAGTTGTTCTTCCTCTATTTCAGGTGGCACTGCCCCACTCGTTGCCACTTCCTCGACGAGAGACTCTGCAGCAGAGCTCCAGCCTGAGCACAGTTTCCCCTGCTACAGTTGACCTAACACTAAAGGTCCACAAACATACAGCACATACTTACTCTACCAAAGTCTCTTTTCTAGTTTCTCAGTAAAACCTATGTACTTGTTGTCTTTCTGGATCAGATGGAGTCTGCTCGTAAAGCATGGGAAAACTCGCCTAGCCTGGAGAAGAATTCTCCGGTCACTTCCTCTTCCTCCCCCATCACTTCGTGTGCGTCCTCATACTCTTTCTCGTCAGCCTCTATGCCACAGATCCCTGTGGCTTCTGTTACCCCAAGCACCTCACTTTCGGGTAACTCTATTCCGTTTTATCTGCTTTGTAACTTCTACATTTTTTTTCATCTACTATTATTAATGGCTTGCTTCGTGAAAAACTAAGGTATTTGGAGGTTTGTTATTTAAAATGGGTTCCATGTTTCTTTGGTAATATTGTATGTAGCTGTTATCTTTCTATTAATTTAATCTGTTCGAAGATTCGTCCAGTAACTTATTTGAAATACATTTTTGTATTTAGGGTATACAAAATTCAGGGAATCGGTATATCTCACACGTCCGTTTAACAATGTTTCATTGTACACCCTGCAGCCTCTGGTACCTATACAACCTCGTCCCTCAGTACGAAGACCACCACAGCCTCAGACCCCCCTAACATCTGTAAGGTGAAGCCCCAGCAGCTGCAGGGTGGAAGTTTGTCCTCTGGCAGTAACAGCAGCAGCAGCTTCTCTCAGCTAGGGTGTGTGCCTCCACTCCTGCCCCAACAGCAGCAGACCCCACAGGTGTACGTCTCTCAGTCTGCAGCAGGTGAGACCAACATTTTAATTCATTTTTATTATTATTCAGTTGCATATTTGAAGTACTGTTCTTGTCTATTACTAAGCAATATGCACTCCTAATTACTGCATTCATACTACTAATATGTCCAGGTTCTGCAGCTCAGATTCCCGCATTCTACATGGACACAAGCCATCTCTTCAGCACCCCGCATCCTCGCTTGGCTCCTCCTTCCCTGGCCCAGCAGCAAGGCTTCCAGCCTGGACTCTCACAGGTAGAGTTTCAGTTTAAAGTTAAAAACATGCTGAAGAAGTTTTGGTATTTTTTATAATAAAACTAAAACCAGCTCTCTGTGTTGGTCCGTCTTACAGCCAACAGCTGTACAGCAGATTCCCATCCCTATATACGCTCCACTTCAAGGTCAGCCTCAGCACCAACACACACACCAGGCTCAGCTAGGACTCGGCACTGGTCCTCCAGTCTCCCAGCCACAGGACCTGTTCACCTCCTCACTGCAGCCTTACAGGTGATACAGCAGGTTTTCAGTTGTCTGCTCCAAAATGCAGTGCCTCCATGTGTAAGCACCGCTGTTACAGTTGTTTGATCTGCGTGATCTGTCCTCATGCAGGTCCCAGCAGGCGTTCATGCAGAGCAGCTTGTCGCAGCCCTCTATGATGTTGTCAGGACCGTCCCTGCACAGCTATCCTGGTGTGCAGGGACCAGAGCTGGGCAAGCCTCAGTCCAACCTGGCCTATCAACAGCCCTCGTCCACCCAGCACATTCCCATTCTGTTCGAGCCACAGCTCAACCAACCCTCTGGCATGGGAGGATCCCAGCTCATTGATACGCACCTGCTGCAGGTGACCTACATATTTCCTTACAATATGGATTCACGTTTAATTTCTGGACTGTATTTAATTGATTGTTTAATCTTAATTTTGTTCAGGCTCGACAGGGAATGAACCAGCATTCAAACATGTACTCAGGACAGGTGCAACAGCATGGCCAGAGTAGCTACTACAGCAACACTCAGTCGCCAAGTTCAGCAATGCAACAGGTAACCCAGTGTTGAACATGAGACATTTAGTGTTGTTTAGCAAACTCTAACATTTCTTAATATGTAACATTCATATATCACTCTCCAGGTGACGGTCCCTCTGCCTGGTTCCCAGCTGTCTTTGCCAAACTTTGGCTCGGGCGGAGGTCAGCCACTCCTGGCATTGCCTCCCACTCCTCCCCAGGCCCAGCCTCCAAACATAAACCGACAGCCCCCAGTCTCCCAGGCATACAGAGGCATCATGGGTCCAAACCACAACATGATGCAGCCGCCCACCAGCAAGGTTTGTGTGGTTCTGTGTGACTAGACAAGCTTGTTTTTTCATTTTCTTTTTTCTACTGGAACTGTAACGGCTTTCATCTGTTGACGTGTTGCAGATGGACATGGATCTAAAACTCTTTGGCAGTGGGATGGATGTGAAGCCTGGGACCCCACCTGTCGGCGCTAGGAGCACAACACCGACCTCCAGTCCTTACAGGTACTACCTGGATGGGATTCTAGCAGCACGTAAAACTCCTGTTCTTAGTTATTACAGGTTAGAAATGGTAGCTAATGGTAACTTTAAATACGCACTACACAATGACTTAAATGTTCCCCTCCTGTGCCTACAGGGCCAGCTCCACCTCTCCCAGCAGCCAGTCGAGTAAGATGAACAGTATGTTGTACCAGAAGCAATTTCAGCCCAACTCTGTCGGCATGAGGATGACGCAGCATTTTCCTGGCCAGTTCAACCCACAGGTAAAAAAAATGCACTGTTCTTCACTAGTTATTAAATTCACTTCTGAAAAATCTATTAATTTTCAGTTTGCTTCCTTTGGTCAGATTCTGTCTCAGCCCAACATTGTCTCGCCGTTGGTTCGACCTCCTCACACTAACTCATTTGCCGGAGGTGTCCAGCGCTCTGCCATGGGCCCTCCAATGTCGCCCAATGTGGGTGGGGGTCTAATGCCTCATCCCAGACCCCAGCACCCACAGCATAGCCAGCATCCTCCACGAGGACCCTCTGGCCCCTCCCTTGGCCCCAGAAGCACACAGGCATCCCTGAAAGCAGAACAGGACCTAAAGGTCTAACGCCATATTCTTTTATCTGATAAATCTGAATGTTTTCCTGTTCAACGCCCAGACGGTGTATTCACTTTGTTTTTGTTAATTCCCCTCCAGGCAAAGCAGAGGGCCGAGGTGCTCCAGTCCACTCATAAGTTTTTCTCAGATCAGCAGCAGCAACAGCAGCAAATGAAAGCCCCGCAAGTCAGCAAAGTGTCTCGACTTGATCAGGGAGGAAAGCCCCTGCTCGACACCTCGGCTCCAAACCACCAGACAGGAGGCGACCGCACGGATTCTGACAAAGCCTCCGTCTCCACGACGAAACCCATACGGACTGGTCCCATTAAACCACAGGCAATCAAACCAGAAGAGGGCAAGTAAAGAGCTACCAACCCTCCTCAGATGACAATATGAATGGATGGAAGAGAGTCTAACCCCATTCACTCGGTCACCGTCTCATATCAGCACTGGGGTACAGTGTGGGAGAGGAGGATGAGTTGGTTAGAGATCTGGATGATGGTGGTTACAGACAGTAGGTGCTGTCCTGCATATACATAATCCTCCTTTTTCTTTTTTTTCTTCCCCTGTCTTGTCCCACTGTATGTGGGGTTGTTTGAGTTATTTATCTCCCATCGTATTTAGATGCAGATAAAATGGCTGCACAACGTTTTTCATAAAACTCTGTGACAGTAGACAAGAGGGATGGAGAGAGAAAATTAGAATGGGATATGCTGCTGAGTTTGCCAATTTTATAGCTCTTGTTTGACACTCGCCACCCCCAAAACATAGGCTCACGCATATTATAGGAGAAAGCTGTTTTGGTAACGGAAGAATGACTTGGTTCTGTTTTTGTAGTCGATTAAATGTTAAGGAGATGTCATGTAATGAAGCGTATTTTTGTTGTCCGATCTCCGATCATAACTAAATGATTAGAGTTTTGTGCATGTGCACACACTCGCCCAACGGTTTCATCCGCGGTTACCACACAGAGATGTGACATCAGCAATTCTGTTGTCATTTTGTTTTTTGTTTTGTTTTTACCAGATTTGAAATGTGAAAATTGCAGCGTTTGATTGACTTTAATGATTGATTTATTGATTAGTCTGCCTATGAGCCTTTGCTCCTGCCTTCTGCTCTCGTCTCCTTGCCTGAGTTTTACTGATTTGAGCTTGTTAGTG
Source organism: Microctenopoma stevenorrisi (assembly GCA_032270685.1). NCBI lineage: Eukaryota > Metazoa > Chordata > Actinopteri > Anabantiformes > Anabantidae > Microctenopoma > Microctenopoma stevenorrisi. The sequence goes on along the minus strand of JAUMTR010000019.1, from coordinate 5,749,528 downwards.
GTATAACGGGGAAGGCTTGCAGCTGGACCCACCTGTATATTTAACCAAAGGTTAAAGTGGCGCAGAGATGAAGTCACAGCCTTTTCATATTGCTGTTGCCATCACGGCGGAGTTCTGAGTGGACTAGGATTACACAGATGTATGATCTGTTTCAGTTTCAAGGCAACTGTCTCTCACCCTTTCACTGCTGTCAAACTCATGCTTGCTGTCACACAAACACATGTACACACTTCACTGTAAAGCACCCAGACCTGCTGCTATTGATTGATTCCAGTGCCCTTAGCTAGAAAATAGCAGGATAGGGCTAGTTAGAGCGATAGAAATGGTGAGGAGCCGATTGTTGAAACCATAGAAAACCTTGTGTGTACGTCAACCCTCATGACAAGGGGGAACAAGAACAGGAAAGAGTGATAAAGAATAAATGAGAAGCCTCAAGTTCTGAAATTTTGGCAGAAGGACACTTATTGTTTTGCTGTCTTCACTGATGAGAGCAATCAGTTCTTTTTTCTGTCTCTGCCTCACCTCTGCTGGCTGTCCCACCCACAAAGCTCTCATCTCGGGGTTGTGGTGACAAGGGTCCTTTGGAAATGTACAGTGGTATGCACCATGGCGAGTGTGTCCTCCTCACCTCTGCCCTAGCCAGAGGAAGAGTCCCTGCTTTGGATGAGTGGATGGATGGATGGATGGATGGGGGAGGGAGGGAATTATTTTTCTTTTCTTTTTTTTTGTTGTTGTTGTACTTGTACAGGGGTTTCATCGCTGTATTAAAAGATGTACGGTCTTATTTACATTCTCTTGGTTTGGTTACAGAAACTAATAAAATAATATACTGTTGATGTTTTTCAGTGATTTCTGTTTTTTTTTACTTATTTTACATAATTACACTTGTAGGTTTCCTGTTGCTCTACATGAGTTAAATCCATCATTTGGGAACACTAGGTGTCACTATATACTTGAATTTGAGGGATGAAGGCAAGATTTAAACCATAAAAATGTGATTAGCTCTTGTTTTTTCTTGTTTTTTTTAAATCGGTTCTTCCATTCATTAAGTTTTAGATATTCAAGACCAAAGGTCAGAAATTGTGCACCAAATTGTTGAAATGTAAACCCATTGGAATAATAATAATAATAGCCGTTTATTTTTTTACACAGCTTTCTCAGATGGTTTTAGTAATGCTGAGCTTTTATTTATATTATGACTTTATTAATGACTCGACAATAAACCAAAAATGTCCAATAAAGCATTTCCAACTTTGTGACGGCGTTAAAAAAAATCCCAACAGCTGTTAAGAGGCTTAATCACTTTAAGAGATTGGATAATTGGTAATGGATTCTTTGGTTTTCTGAAACCCAACCTGCAGATACAGAATTAAAACTGACAGCAAGCAGTGAAGTATAGATGGAGCCTTAAAGTGGTACATCTCATGTGAATAATACCATAACAATTCTGTTTAATTTTCTTAACTAGTTTATTTCATCCGGAGTTTGAACATTACCATTGTTGAATAAAATTAAAGATGCATGCAATATTCAATATATGCTGAGTGAGAGAGCTGTTCCTATATGAAAGGTGTTACTGGTGAAATACCACAGGTGCTAATATTGTACATTTTTTGCATCAATTATCCCACTTAGCTAATGATATTGATTATGCTTCATCTTTCAGACCCCAAACATACTTTATATAGCTTAAAGTAAAACAAAACAATTATCTGAATTTAAAGGCGGTACAAAAATAATTCCTCTAAAAACACAGTTGTGGACCATGCCACAGCAAAAGCCCTCCCACTCAGGAAAAAAGCAGACCTGCAGGGGGCACTGTTCCTCAAACAACTTAATTTGACATTGGAGTTTGGTAGTTAGGCTCTTCTGCACATGGATACTGATGGTGTTGGTGTTCTAACTACTTATTCCACACAATATTTTCTCTAAAGCTCTGAGTCCTTGGAGCGGGAACAGGTGAGCAAATGTCTTTCCAACAGTCACTCGTGGTAGCCTTAGTTGGCCTGCGTGCGACCCAGCCTGAGGTCATATGACACTAGGTGGTAGTTGTCCCAGGCAAACAGATTCCTCTGAGCCATGTTATAGTCGACCATGCAGTTGTAGAAGTACTTATTTTTGAATGGGATGGCTATGGCCTTCCCCTGGCTAATTGCAGTGTTGTACATGTAGCTGATGGTGGCGTTTGCTGCCGCGTAGCTGGACAAGGTGTACAGGTTGCCGCAGATGATGAAGGAGTTGGCCACAGAGTTCTTCCTGATGTTGGTCTCCCAGCTCTTCTTCACCTCCAGACTGTGTGGATCCAGCTTTGACATCACGATGGCTCCCTTAGCCTTATTGGTGGAGTAGACAGCCCACAGCCCCTGCTCATCCACTGAGAGGTCGATGTCTGTGTAGCCCCCCCAGGAGTACGGATACTGGCCGTGGAAGCCAGCATGAGGGAGGTCACGGCGGGTAGCAATGCTCTCAGAGGCAAGGTCATAGCGGATAAGGGTGCGGCTACGACGTCTCTGATAGTAAAGAGAACCGCGATACATAGTGGCACCAGTACTCTCCACCGGCTCTGGCAACGACAGGACCTGTTAAGGAAAGTGGTAGGACGGTATACATGAATGATGTGGTTTTGAGAAGACAGTTGGCTTGTTCTCATGTATGAGTAGCATCCATGTGACACCTGCCTTCAATGGAAAGCCTTTAGAGAGTTGTTCCATGTCCTCATATCCAATCAGCTGCCTGACTTCAGTGCCAATGGTATCAATGCGCCAAACCATGTCAGATCCATACGGGGAGATGGCCTCAGGGTCCTGCATCCAAACACCATATTTACCAGCAATGTTGTCAGCCCTCCTATGAGTGACGGGATCAGCAACTGAAATCAAATCCCCACAACCTGTGGGAAGGAAGGAAAGGAAATGAGAAGGGGAGAATACTAAATGATACTGGGACGTTTGGTTCGGGAAAGGGGAACCTCAACGGTCGAACTGGCACAAATTGGGACAAAAACGCATCAGGACAAATTCAGGCTTCAGCAATGATTAAGTGTCACAGAAATGTCTTATGAGACTTAGTGCTAAGGTTCAAGAAATAATTGGTAATCAAACAAATGACTGCAACATAACAAGAGGGTTCCACAGTCTTCAAAATCAGTCATTCAGTCACATTGAAGTTTTTAAATTGTACAGGCACCTCCAGGAGACAAGTCACACAGTAAACAGTAATCTGATGAGTTTAGGTGTGACCAGGGGACAATGAAGTTAATTTAAGAGCTGATCGTGGTAACTAAGAAGTCAGAATTTCTCATCATGACTGCAGACAGCAGGTCTAGAGATGCTGGCTGACATCTCTGTTAGCTTAAACGTCCAGGTCACCGCAATCAGAGCAGCAGCTGTGCGCCATTGTGCGCAGGAACTCTCTGCTTCTCTTACTGGGAAAATGATAAGGCAGACTGTATATTTACCACTTCCAAAAATACACCCTTGCTCTCAGGTCCAGGATGTAGCACTGGATTTAGCGTCAGATATGAATATGTTTTATAAATACATGCATTACCATGTAGCGTCCGTGTGGCACAGTTTCACCAGAGATTGTATGACTTCACGTGGTCACTGCACATGTCACACAAACAATAAAAGCTCACGAGACTCATTTAGAAGCATGATCAACAGTGTGATGTGGGTTTGGGATTGAACAATCCACCTAAGAGCATGTGCCTTTTCATGACACAAACATGAAACTCAGGAGGGCCCCATACCTACAGATTGGCATGGCTCTGGTATTCCTGCCCTAAATGCTTCAGTATTAATAGCAGTATTTGCTTTGAGGCTGTCAGCGGGAGGTTGAGTGTCATGTTTGCTGGGTCATATGGGCGAAGAGACAAGAGGGTAAGTGAGAGAAATGGGCATTTTTACATGAGTTTGTTTGCTTCTTGTACACACATTTTCACTGATCAATGGCTGATTTGTGCTATTTGCGTATTGACACAGGCAGTTTTTGGGCCAGATGTATGGGGCATTGTCAGAAGAAGCAGTCCCCCCCAAACAAAATATGGGGAACATTGGCTAATTAGCTAACTCACCTAACTTTGAAAAGTATTAGGTCTTGAAAGGGGGCCTCAACAGACATCGTCGCCTCCTGCCCCCATAAGTCTAGGATCACCACTGCAAATCTCAAAGCTGTCCTGTGAGGTTTCATTGCAAAAGACCTTCCACCAAACTGATCAGTGACATTGTGCTTATATATTTTAAGATAAGAAAAATATTTACTGATACATAGAGATCAGTATTGCAATTTGTGGCAAAACAGGAACTGAACTGCAGCGCATGTCTAGCTTTTTAATAAGGACTTAGTAATACAAATACAGCTATGGGATTTTTTTGATGTTATATGATGACACAAAATACAAAATCCTCAACCAACAGATAAATGCTGTTCACAAAATAAGGCATCATTAATAATTTAATGATAAAATACATAATAACAATCACAGGAAACACATTTCTACAATGACTGCTTTTACTTTAGATTCTTTAAATACATTTTTCTGATTGTACTTACATACATTTAGTTAAAGTTTCAGTCCAGTATTTCCTCCACAACTGAAAACCACCCATATGGTGGGTCAATAAACATATATTTCAAGTTATAGAGAGAGACCTGTGTTGTCCTCAGAACCGTCAGGAGCAGGAATCTCAGTCACTGCAGCCTTCACCTCCTGGAAGCCTGGATGTCCGTGCTGCCATGCTGAGTCGGAGAGAGAGACAGAGGGAGACACATGAAGTCGACTGAGGACGTAACAGCAAGTCGGAGGAAATTTTGCAGAAAATGTATCTCACCTCTCAAACTGCTGCTGTCTCCCTGCCTGTTGGGCCTGCCCACTACGTGAGACATTGGATTGGAGCCTAAACATACACAAAATGTAGCAATTTTTTTTTGCACATGTAAAAAAATAATAATAATAATAAATGTTTGGACAGTGGTTGTGTACCCAAACATGGCTATGGCACTACTGACAGCAGGGAATGTGGCAGCAGGAAACGAGCTCCCCTGAAAGGATTCCCAGCTGTTCTGGAGTCAGACAGACGGTCGAGTGTCCAATACTCATATACACACACAAGACACACTCCAAAACCCATCCCTCCCCAACACTGTCATCCCCACATCTTCAGAAGTTTCCTGGATCACCGACAGATATCAGCTTTCTCTTCTCTTCTCTCTTCAAATGCCAAACAATGTCTGTAAACTCCTCAAAGGCTTGACAACACAGACATTGTGAAGTTTATAAAAGAAAAAAAACGTAAAAACATAAATACTGATCTATGGTGTGTGCTGCTTTCAGCACAGATCTCCCTTTACACATAATGTTACCACTTTTAGCTTACAGCTTTGCTGCCTTGTGTTGTCACTTGCACTGCACATTTTATGTGATGGTCTATTTTTAAAGTCATAAAATAACTTTTCAGAATATGAGCCCATATATTTATCGTGTTACTAACATGCTATAACCACGGCCTGGGTTGTAAACGATGGACATATTCCTGTCAAACTGGTATTCTTAGATACAAACTTGCCAAAATGCTTTATCTCCTCTGGGACAGCACATCTTCCTCTCACTGTGATCTATTCTACATCTGCCTCTCACCCCGAGGGGCCCATTCTGTGTGTTTCGGTGTGCAGGTGAAAACATGAGGAGCCTAGCAGATAACCAAAAGTATGCAGGAGATTGGGTTTATAAGCTCTCCTGATGCAGAGGGAGTAAGGATGGATTTGCAAGCAATAAACTCAGAGAGCGGAGGAGGTAAACAGAGGGATGGCTTAACTGAGAAAAGAAAGGGAGATGGTGGATTGCCAGCGGCAGTGAGTCCTTCCTTACTTCAAGTGCATGCATCACATTTCAGCCGCCCCTCCCGTCTCCAACTGGGTTATTCGCACCCTGCTCGCCATGCAGAGGGAAACACCAGTCATAAAGAGAGCAGGGTCTGCTCATAAATATTATGCAGACCCTCTCCGGCCTGCCACCGTCACCCCTAAATGTAGGCAGGGAGAGGGAAGCTGAGAAACCCGAGACAAGTGTCTGTGCAGACTAATAGGGCAACCAAAACATTAACCACACAAATACGGACACACAGTTATGAGCAAGCATTACCAGGATTACCATGATTTGTGCAGGTGGATACGGTGTGAGGATGTATCACCTGTGCTGCTCCAAACAGCATGAAACAAACACATGAAGACTCCCAGTGTTTGCCTGTTTTTTTAATTTTAATTAACATTAATACTGAAGTACTGTGAACATTAATTGCAGAGTGGACAGAAAAGCTTCTTATACAAAGCACAATATGTGCACATTTATCTAAAACAACCCCAGTGGGCATATAATTACAACGTATATGGTGGTTTCAGTGTCTCCCTTACCTGTAGCAGATCTTATGGGGCCACTGTTCTGCACAGGGGGGTTTGGTGGCACCATAGGAGTCTGTGGAGGACAGGGTCTATTCCTTAGCCTCTCCGTCTCCCTCCTCATCTCCTCCATCCTATGCTGAAGTGTCCCCAGTTCCCTCTCCAGACGAACTTTCTCCCCCTGGAGCAGGTTCCTTTCTCCCGTCGCCCGGGTCAGAGCGTCTTGAAGGTCAGAGAGAGCTCTGGCTCCGGCAGCCTGTGGACCCCCAGTCTCTCCCCCACTCAGCCGGGACACCAGCAGCTCTAATAGGTTCAGTCTGGCGTTCAGGCTCTCCATCTCCGGGCCTCCGTTCTGGGGGCAGCTAGACTCTACAGGGCTGGGTACAGTGAAGGTGTACTGGCATCGGCCACTTCGGTCATTTCCCCTCCACAGAGCAGCTCGGTCCTGTGCATCACCACCCAGCAGAAGTCCACACACAGACAAGGAGAGCAGGAGGAACATACCGCAGACACTGTTTTCACACAAGCAGATGAGAGTTTCTGTTTCAGATCTGAACTCTCCTGTCCAAATGCAATAATTCCCAACTTCTCTTTTTTGTATTTGAACCGACTCTCAGGTATCTCTTCAGCTTTCTTCTTTTCTCAGTGGACAGGTCTGCAACACTGAGCTCTCCCCAACAGCTCACAGATATTTATACAAACTGGAGGGGAAAGAAGGAGGGATACAGGGTAAGAGAGGAGAGGTGAAAGGGAGGGGGTGACTGAGAAGACTGAGGGAGGGGGGGTCAACTGAAAAAAGAAAAGAGCAGGTAACGAGATGCTGGTTGATCTGGGGACAATGTTCACACACACACACACACACCCGTGCTTCTCTGTGAGGAGTAAAGAATTTGATTTGATTATTCAGCACGAGAAGATTCAACATTCATCCCGTGGCAACAAACTTGTGTCTTATCTGCAAAAACACTTTCTGATACGCTCAAGCTGACGTTTGGCTCCAGCACGGCAGGGAAAGCTGGGCCACGATGGATACCGTTACCTCCTGAGGAGCCGGTGTCCCCTTTCATATGGGCAGGGGGCCACGGCGTGACGCGGGCAGCCAATAATGGTGGTCATTAGGAAAGGTCGAGGTCACATGTCAATTGATGACGGAGTACCTGACGCTGACCCCAGCACATACACTGAATAGTGCGTGCGTGTGTGTTTACTCAAAAAAGATATATTTAATACAACATGAGGGAGCTGACAGTTCATCCCAGAGTTCACTTCCTCTGCTGCCTCATCTCTGTGTTTTCACAAGGACACGTTGAGCTGCTGCCTGCGAGGCTCATGTCTCTTAAATGAATGATTAAAAAATGAGACACTTGATTGTATGATACTCGCTCACAATTACAGACACCAGGCAGATGTAGAGAAACACACACACACCTTCCTTATGTCCTGCCTCTTGGTTTTAGCTGCTCTTCTACACACATTTTCCTCTCGTCTAATGTCAAAAAGCTCCACATAAAAACAAAACTGAAGACTGAATGGAAGGTGCGGCGCATGAAATAAAGGAACTCATAGAGCACCGCCGGAGGAACAGCTGAGTAAAACCACATGTAAACACACACACGGGATAATATGACTGAGAAGCAGCTGAAGTACAAAGAGAGGAAGAAGATGAGGTGCGTTTTTATTCTCCTCCAGCCACTGACACATCCATGCCAAACAGATCTGTTCCCACTGGAGGCAGGAGTGTGTGACTGACTAATGCTAGTTGGCACAGTGTCCTCTTTTGAGTCTCTTTCACTTTTATGTGACTCAAATAACCGTTGCTATGCCCGGAATCTGAAGTCATCTAGCATAAGCCCATAACGGACGACTAAAACATTTTCTTCTGCCAGCGCGAGTGTGACTTCAGAGGAAGGATACAAATATCACCTAATGCACAATGGTAGAGAAATGTTGTTTTCCCTGTTTCATATGAATGGATAAAAAGCATGGTCCCACTTTACGATTAAATTCTAGCAACAACAGCACGTCTGTGGCTCCCAAAAATAGTTGTATCAGTTTACAGTCGCTTGTTTAACCAGGACGTTTCTGCTCTAAATCCACTGCCTCAAGACTCAAGACCAACAAGTCATAAGCAGGTTTCTCCACTGTCAGAGTGCATTTGCATCTTTTGTCCTGTAAGGTCAAGAGGAGCAGGTCTGTCAAAGCAATAATGCTTTGTGTGCTCCCCCCCCCAACCTTAGTGCCACTTTCAGTGAATTAGTGGGACACTAACGGTGCGAGCAAATCCAGGGTGGTCAAGAATGAATAAACAACATTACCATTAGTCTGCTTCACCTCTGGCCGTCTTACTTTCCTTCCATTTGACACCCCCCCCCCTCATTTTCTTTCTCATCTCGACTTTTCTTCTGTTTCTTCCGTTTTTCTGATTTGGCCGAACAGACTAAACCAGACGAGTGCACCTTAAAATCACTTTATTACAGAGCAGAAAGGATCAGTATATCACAGTATTCAATGCAATGCCAGAGTATAGTACATCATTACAGTCAATATTTACAGCTAAAATAAATTACATTCAAAATATTCAAATGACTATGTATTATACAGTGAGTTAATCAATACATAGGAACATCGACTTTTGTTTCACAGCTCAACTTTATCTGGCTCTACTTAAATGATCCCTCCTTAAATGTGAAAGCACAGAGGGACAGACTCCCTTCGTGTTCGTGGGAATGCCAGACTTCATACGGAGCAGCACATTGAGCGACCAGCAGAAATAAAAACTTTAAAACAACGAAAGAATAGAAGCAGTAACACATAAGCCATACAGAACCACCTGTCACAGCTGTGACCAGAGCTCAGCACAACCGAGGAGGAGACTGCGCGTTAGGGAGAAGACATTCGTCACCTGGACGTTTGGTGGTCCTGCTGAACTGTAGAACAAGCTACCGAGAGGCAGGTGGAAATGAGAAGGGATGATAAATGAAGCTGAATCATGTTGGCAAGCAGGAACGTTGTATGAACAGATGGCCTTCCTTTACCAATCAATCGTGCCTAGACTGATGAGTGAAACCCGTTTCTGTGGGAAAGCGTTCGTTTGATAGGTAAAAGAAGCCGCTTTAGACTGTGCGGATGGATCTCAGACGGTCCCTCTCTCCGCGTGTCAGGCGGAAAAATGTGCTTGTGCTCGCAAAATGTTCCCCTTCTGTGTTTCAGAGAGAGGGAGCACGCGGGGAATCGCCTGAAGAGGTCTGAGGTGGATGTTGCAGCATCTTTGTATGAGGGTTGAGGCAGTTGGTATGGATTCCCTGCCTTTACAGTATCTATCTATGTGATGTAATATGCAGGACCTGGAGTTTCCCTATTGTCAATGGCAAAGCCAGATCCCTGCATGTGATCTGCAAAATGAAATGGACTACTCCTTCACATTGACTAGAGGGCTTAGAGTCAGCGTTTTCTCATAAACTGCATTAAAATATCTCCCCCTGTGATCCCTTTGTGTAGCTTAGTTCTAAGCCAGGGATCGAACCCGGCCTTAGTACTGACCTCACAGCAGACTTCAGTAGAAATGCCAACAGTAAGATTTGTACTAAGGGCAAGTTGAGGTCAAATCCTTGAGGAGTCACAGGCTGACACTGAGGAGGATGTGGGAAGCTGGCTGGCGCCCCCTAGCTGGAGTGGAGGACTGTGTGCAGAGGACAGACGGAGAGGATATCGCTTATGTCTTTGTCAGACATTAGCGATATCGCAGGATCACTGGAACTGAAAGACAAGGAAGAGAAAGTGCATCAAACGAGAGGTTCGGAGCATTACGGAGACGTAACCGGCGCTTGTGTGTTTCGTCTCATACTCACTGATGATGACCAGCAGGAGCGCAACCACAACCAAGGCAATAATCATCTTCATCTGTGGAAGAAAGGACACACATAATAAACACATTATACATAATCCAAATAATCCCACCTCCAGCTCTGGACACCACCTACCTTCATGTCTCGCCACCACATCCTCCTGTGCAGCTGTTTGGCTCGGCTACTGAAGGCGGACGCGTTGTCTGATAGGCTCTCTGGAGCGTCACACAACCGAAGCAGCAGGCAGTTGAGGACACGTGAGGGGAACAATCATTTAAAGAACAAAAAACAAAAAACAAAAACACAACCGTCAGATCATCGCGAGGTAAACAATAATCAGGCGAATGTTTTCACTTTGATGTCGGGTAAGTTTCTCCGAGCAGCCTGGCTCTGCAGTGTGCACGTGCAGTCACGGTGTGTTCAGAGTTATGTAAGTCTTAGCTCTGCTGGTGAGATCATTGCTATGAACATTTAGAAAAGAAAAGGTTAAATACTGGCACGAAATGCTGAACAACTAATTGCGATGTGTGCGCACAATAGAGCAGAAACACGTTTCCTCCCCTCTGTCCCTGTTATGTATCCTCGCTCATGCATGTCAACAGGTTTCAGCCTCTGAGCCTCTGGCAGCGCTGTACTTGTCCAAGCGCACGTCCCTCTGTCATGTGTCTGCAGTTTCCGTGTTCACGTGCCCATTTAACGACCTGCCGCTACTACAAAGAGGCGCGCCCAGATGGGGCTTCTGAGAGGCTTGTTAATTCGGTGGTGAGCTCAAACTGCCAGCGTTAGTCCCAGGAGGTTCGAACACTCACAACACGACTATTAGGAAAAACATGGACTGTAGAGATACACTAATACAGCAAGACGCACACACAAACGCGTTCCAGATGTGCGTCACTGTCGCCTGACAGAGACAAGCAGTCCTACAACACCGCGGGGATTACTTCACGCAGTCTAACGGACGCGAGCACGTCAGCCTCATGTCATCCGTGCGGGAGATGAAGTAGATAGACAGCTGAGCGAACCCAACATGCTGAACGACACACCTGCTTCATATTCACTGAGTGAAAAGGAGAGTGCGAGTCCTGTTAAAACCTTCAGACACACACACACACCTCATAAAACACTAAACCTGTATTTATCGCTCACGCCTTTAAAATGTATTTTGGTGCACTACATTCCACCTTTAAAGTGTGAAATGCCAAACATGCTGGTTCCACCTTGTTCAATGTTAAAATCGGTTTATTCTCTTATCATGGATGCTGGTAAACGGAACATCTCTGGGTTTTGGTCTGTTGATCAGACTAAACAATACATTGGAAGACATCACACTGGAGTCTGACAAATCATAACAGTATTTTTCACAGGACTGAAAAATTGGTCTTTTTTACTGGAGCTGCAGCTCTTGAATAAACACGTCTTTTGGTTCGATTAATCTACAGAATGACAGAGAATCTGCTTACGTAGTGAATCCACAAAGCCAGAAGCAATCACTGCCTCTTTGGAAGAAACATTTCCTACACATCATTTGTCTTGTTGCACTGTGACCCACCTGACTTGTCCTGCAGGTCGTCGAGACGTTCACCCCTCTCTATCACCTTGGAGATGTTCTCCTGCATCACGTCGATCACCTCATCAACCTGCGACTGCACACTACAGACAGAGAGTCATAAATAACAGACCTGAATTATGGATAGGTTAGAATTTGTCAATGATTCATGCAGGACAGCACAAAGCACCTGTTTTTCCACTAATATCCTCCTCTCTATATCAAATCTGATCCAGTTGGCAAGCAATAAAAAACCCGTCAAACGGATTCAGCCTCACTGTGACCTGTTTGCAGCTGTTGAGTATGTGCAGAATCATGCTCAAAGCTTCTTTGTCTGTTCACGCTACTCATTCCTGAGCGCGGCGCGTCAAAGTTAGCACTGGTCTAACTTAGAAAAGAGATGCTGGATCATTAAGACTGATGATTGAACGAGATTGAGGCTCATAAAGGACAACGCATTTGTTTCCTACAACAAATGGTCACATTTTCCAGCACTATTACAATATTTGTCTCAAACACCGGGCTCCAGGAAACGATCAGTCTCAACTTCAGCTTGATTAAAGCATGAGCTGCCACAAACACAAACAAACTGCCCACAGAGGGAACCCGAACCCTGTGCCCAGAACACTCCTGGACTCTGTCGCGGTGATATCTAGTTTCATGTGCTCACAACAATGACAAACTGTAAGGTATGAAGGAGGAATGGAGAAACAAGTCCACGTGCCAGACGGTCTCCACAATGATCCCCTCTGTTCTCCTGCCGCCTCTGACCGGGGTTAATGTGGAAACAGAGCGAAACGTCCCGAGAAGGTTGCACAATAACCTGCACACGACGCGTTTGCTTTTAAAATCAGTTAACAACTTTGGGTTCTGGTAAACACGAGAAGCGTTACATAACCCCAACACCAAAACTGGGCGTGCTGGTAATACAACTGTGACCTCTGGCTGTTAGCTGTAATGAGGCATGTGTTAGTACTTACTGCTTGAGTTTGTCATTCTGAGGTCCAAACCTGGGTCCTGAGGGCCCTCTCCTGGAAAACAGACTTTCATGAAGCCAAAGTAACCAAAAACTAATTTTGTGTTTGTGTATGTTCACAATGTTTGTATTATTGCACAACGTTACTGTACGATTGATAAACTGGACGTCTGCTGCCTTTATGGTTTTTTCAATGTCTCGTCACAAACTCACAAAAAGAAGTCTTCCTCTTCGTCAGAGTCCTCTTCCAACAGGTTTCTCTGTGAAAGAGGGAAAGGTCAGAGGTCAGGCATGGATAAGCTGACAGGAGGCTGTGAGGTCAGTGCAGGCATTGACATGGAGAGTCACCAAACACGTTTAGAACCGGTTCACAATTCTGGCAGCCTGATTACAACAACCGCAGCTTTTGGTGAAGATCAATGAAGGATCGAAAAGTCAACAGGATCACAAAGTGATACCTGCCATGTAAGTGATACATACCGACATGGTATGAAACCTCATCACAGAACAGAACATTTCTGAGATCGTTGGTTAGATCTTCTCATAGAAACAATGCAGCGATCACAGCCACGTCCATGCACCCAGTGGAAAATGCGATTTATAGAGAATTGCATCTGCATTGAATTCTCACAGGGGAGGAACTGGAGCAGAGGAGGACAGTAATAATCTGTTTCTCATTGATGGCAGACAGACAGACTGCAGGGGGCAAGAAATATACTGGACCCATTTGAATTAGGTACATTTATGAAGAGATTTGTCAGATCCTCATCTAGTAACAATTATACTGGCCATGCATGACACCCTATCACTCAAAGAGCCAACGCCATACCGATACGGGCTCGAGGAAAAGCAGTAACATCTGCAAAGAAGCTGAGAGGATGGTGGCCACATGATCATAAACATCTTTATAAGTGCAGGCAGCACGAGCCTCCATCTGTACAACTCCTTTCATTTGTTCCACTGCCTACGACGAGAGACAAGAAGGGAGCGGTGAGCTATTATCAGAGGACAGAAGGTAGGGCACTAACAGAGAAGCATGGTAGGTGGGGAGGAGCGTAATGCTCCTATCCCTGTAGCCTCCCCGTAAGCTTAGCTTTGATCCTAGTTCACCACAAGAGCAAACAAGATCACACAAAGGAAACAGGACTATAATAGCGAGGCAGAATGTAAAGGCGTGTGGGAGGGGATGATCACGTCGATGAGGTCCAGTCCATTTGGCCACAGGAGCTTCTGGAATATATTTGATCCATGTTTTTGAATACCCAAAACTCCTTCAAAGAGTATCCTGTTCTTCATTTTTCAGCTCCACAGTAATTGGTGCCTGCCATTAAAAATGAATCGTTTTTATAGTTTTGTAACCAATTACATTGTTTATCATCATCTTTGTTGTCAACGTTTACTTTTTGTCACCTTCTTTTCATCGGTTTGTCAATATTTTCTTTGCTTATCTTTGTCTCGTCAACTTTTTTTTATTGTCTTTTCTTCAGTTTGTCACCTTTGTCTGTTGATTAACTTTTTGTGTCTGTTCCTCTTTGTCAGCTCCTTTACATTCTGTCTTGACAGACACACACACATACACAGAAACACTCTCACACACACACACACACACACACACACATTCACACAGAGATGGGGAGATCTGTCTAAGTTTCAGCAGCGCAAGGTGGCAGGCAGCTTCAGAGTTTCCCCAGGAACTTTCCGGTTAGTCTAATAAAATAGTGTTTTTGACGACCTGGACATGTGACATCACACTCATCTGTGCATCTCACTCTCACCCTTTCACTGCGAATGGATCCCGTGACCTCGTCGTCATTTAGGTGTCGTTTAAACTTGGGGGGCATGTTGTCTTCAGGCTGCTCCTCCCGATCCGGTTCCCTCTGTAGTACAAGAGAGGAAGACCGTCACTTATGGCAGCATTGTGGGAGAGCTTCAACACAGTCACTCAGACACCTGCACTGAGCCACAATGGCCCCGTTGATCACGTGTGTTACATATGGCATGAGAAAAGCGCCCTAATAACAGTAGGTGGAAGTGATTTAAAATGCAGGCATAACTGCAGCCAGATCTTGCCTGGGGAGCAGAAGAAGGAGAACAAAGGACAAAGGGTGTGAGCAGAGTGAGATTCTAAATCTAAGCTTCACTCATGACTATGAAATGCATTCGCTCTGTACCAGTGGCATAAATAAAACAGGACACGGTTAAGCAATTCAAGGAGTCACTAGCCTGTCTTTGTTATTAGTCAGAGCTGATTTCTTTCATATCCTCTTTTTTCTAACTTTACCATGAATCACATTTAGAACATGGTTCTTTCATTATTTCTGCAGTCTGTGAAAAAGATTTTCACTTGAAAAATGACTGATCTAAATGTATGATCATATTAAGATTTAATACTGAAATATCTTATTCCTAATATCTTTGGTGCAAAGTGAGTAGCTGCGAAAGGAAATGCCATCACTGCTGTGAGTGCCTTTAAGCAAAAAAACAGGATGTCAGATGTTGAAAGCATCTCTCCAATTATACCTTCCCGGAGACGCTGTTTGGGTATTAAAATATATGTTCCGAGGAGCTCAGAACACAACAGTGCCTCCATAAAGTGTCTCTGTGACACTGAACTAAACAACATGTGATCCTCAGGCCCCGCTGTCATCACCAGGGGGAAACACAGCGCTCAGAGCTCTCATTCATACACACACACACACACACCACCTGTCTCAATCCAACAGTACAACTTATACCATTGACTCCAGTTCGGTCTGACACTGTGGGTTCTTAGCAGCGTCCTTTTCTGGCACTGCAGTTGGAAAAAGGCCTTTCAGCAGCCCGGAGAGGAGGAGAATTTTCCAGTAAAAAGAGAAGAAGAGAAGCAGTGGACAGGGCTGTATGGGAATCAGCAACAGCATGAAGAGAGAGAGAGAGAGAGAGAGAAGCCTAAAATGTTAGGGTCACAGAAAGAATACTTGGAAACGTAGCCTATTTCAAGAGAGTATTTTAGGAGAGAAATAAAAAAAGAAACAATATGAAAATGCAGCATTACATTCACATGCTTTTTGTGTGTGTGTGTGTGTGTTTCTTTAATTGAAATTACAGATGTCAGGACTGGGCAAAACTTGAAAGATCTGGATCATGGAAACCAAAAGAGAGGACTGTTGATTTTTAATTCCATCATCGATTAATGGATTGGGCCATAATTGCAACACAACGTGCATTATAAACTATTTCATTTATAAATAGGGAATAACTCGCGGTGCCTTCAGTGAGTCGACCTGTTTTTAGCAAAGCATTTATTACAAGAGAAAGTAACATTACTGAAAAAAATATTTATGGCTCACAGCTGTAATTTTATCGGTGTTTGACAGCTAGTTGGGTGAGCTGTGCGTTTACCTAAATTTAAGCAAATACAGCAAATGAAACACGGAAGAAAATGCTTGTCTAAAACATTTTGCTTTAACCAATACTACACCACAATAGTTTCTGTGTTAATGTGACTGTTTGAAAGGCTGCTTGGTTCATTGACATTTGTTGCTAACCTGCTAAGCTAAGCTAAAGCTAATGATGCTAACGTTGCGAGCTACCTTCTGTTTCCGACAAGATCCGATGCTCGATGTCAGGCGAACACTAACACACAGAAACCCAGGTGTTAATGCAGGCTTTCAAGTGCCTCTAAGGAGCTGTCTCATTCATTTCAATCACAGTCCGGTCGGTGACACGGGATTATCATGCTAGCTGGATGCTGATCTGTCCTCCGTCTGAATCAGCTGACCAGGAAATGGTCACAAACCGCTGGACGAGGAGGAGAAACGAAACTGCAGATGTTCACCAACGTGGGGAAATATTATAATATCGTGTGTAGATACATGGTTATTGTTTATGCAACAAATATTCAAATGCATTGCATAAATAAATAGGTAAAAAATTGATCTACAGGTCCTTCTCAATAAATTAGCATATTGTGATAAAGTTCATTATTTTCTGTAATTTACTGATAAACATTAGACTGT
>JAUMTR010000019.1:5632229-5732667 GCA_032270685.1 Microctenopoma stevenorrisi | reverse complement strand
CTAATGTTTATCAGTAAATTACAGAAAATAATGAACTTTATCACAATATGCTAATTTTTTTAGAAGGACCTGTATATGTATTTAACTTGATTTTGTTATTTTTTCCTCCTGCTGCTGTTAAGAATACACATAGAAAATACGAAGTACAATATCAGAATCAATATAAAGTTACCTACTCAGTATACTAATATATCACCTACAGGAACGCTTTTATGTTCTTATACTTTGTAACATTGTAAATATATTAGACTGCGAATATTGCTTTTAATTAAACTTCAACCGTGTTGCTTGTATTAAAGAATTTAGAGCAGCTGAATAAAATATCTGGGCGTTTGTCAGCTTCGTCAGCAGGTGGCAGCAGCAGCACGCCTCATGTGTGTCTACTGCTGGAAACGTGGATGAGAGAAGAAGAATAACTAACGCCAGAGCACATGCTAAGCAGGAACTTTGTGGGTTATTAGCGTGTTACGCTGTTTCTACTCCATTGTTATTTAGTTTTCTTACTCGTTTAGGGTTTATGTACGTACAGCCTGTGTTTGTTGCTGTGTTTCCAGAGCCGATGACGGAGATGCAGGGTGTAGGAGGCAGCGCTGATCAGGCTCGTCCACTGTTTGGAGGAGCGCTGTCAGCTGTCATTCCCCACAGCGCCACAGACATCAGTCATCTGAGGGAGATCCCAGACAACCAGGAGGTGTTTGCCCATTCACACACGGACCAGAGCATCATAGTGGAGCTGGTGGAGTACCAGGCTCAGGTGGCAGACCAGGACGCTGCCAGATACCACTTTGAGGACATCGCAGGTAGCAACAAAGCTTTAGAGCCGGGTGCATTTGAAGTTACCAGTGTAGTCGGGGTGCCCAAATGTGACATGTCCCTGTCAGAGTGCAGCTCAGCGTGGATGCTGACTGGGACACAATGTGTATCAAAGTTCAATGAAGAGGCCAGGAATACAGTGGTCCTGCACTTGGGTCTCCTCCGCCTGCCACAGTTTTCTACAGATGTCCTGATCACCTTCAACGACCCGCAGAGCATCAGCCCTGATAGCAGCAGTGCTGCTGCAGTGGGGACGTACAGGGAGCCGTGGACAATGCAGGACTTTCAGCGCTTGGTGCAGACACTGACTCTGCATGACCCTGGGCTGTTTGGATAGAGCAACAGCTACTCACCTGATTACACCTAGTCTTTCTCTAAGACATGGGCACATGACCTACTAGAACAAGGTCTACAAAACATATCAGACCTTAATTTGCTCTTGTCCTACACGTGGTCATTGGTATTCCTTACTACCCCGACAAAGAGAAATACATGCTCTGTTCTGTCTTCTGTGTTGACTTTGTCCTGGAAGTTAAAAACGAACTAAAATCGAATTTCACATGTCAGCATAATTTGTCATAGTGAATGTTTTGGAGGGACATTTATATGAATATGACTTACACTTACATATGTCTAGAAGCTACTTGTACTGAATTCACAGTTTGAGAAGGTATGCACCCAGGAGAAAATATGGGATTTGGGAAAAATAAATATCAGTAATTGAGATTTCCATCCTCTCTGTTTCCCACCACATTAACCTTTTTTTACCCAAAAAGTAACCCCATCCTTAAGTGTGTTTAGAAGAAGGCATACACAGCTAAACATCTGTAACGCCCAACTGGTAAACACTGCCTAAACCTTCATCAGAGGGCGAGTATTGACTGAGTTCAAAGAAGAGGTCTGGAGGTTAAAGGTGTCATCCCATGTTTAAATTCCTTCTGGAGCACTTAAAACACGTCTAATGTCATAGAGCCTTTAGGGTCCTTAGAGTGACTTCAGTTTGGTCATAAACCATGAAAACTGAGAAGACGAGTCCCAGCAGTGACATGCATTAGGTCAACTGCTTCTGTCATTCACTGGAGTAGCCTCATGGTTTTATACTTCATTAGCCTGAACCTTGAAAGATCTTGGAGAGACCTCATTCACATGGGATTTTGGTGAAACACAAAATTTATGGAAAGGAAACTGAGCCTCATTAAGAGCTGCTTTAAAGATAAAACCAGCATTTGAAAGTCACTAGACATACAATGTGTAATCGAATCCGCTTTTCTCAGTTACATATTTGAAGGAAGGAAAAAAACCTCTGAGGTTTTAACCTGAGAGTACTGTTTAATAGAACTTGTCACAGTGGGGGAATTTAGGTATGTCTATAAGAGGAAAACAAGAGGAAGCATGGTCTGTCTTTCCCAAAGCCACATCAAACCCTCCTCATCCTGCAGTGCAATCACACGGGATTAAGATCTCATAAAATCAGACATCCTTTCCTCTAAGTGATTCCAGCCCATCTCCAGTGTCGCAACAGCCAAGGAGCCCTCTGACTACCTTGTTGTTGTAGGTTCTGTTTGTAATAAAGTCTGAAAACATCCTGTCTTTTAGGCCTGGCGAGGGTGTGGGAAACAGGCTTTTGACTTGCAGGTCACATGATGAGGAGCCAAGAGACAATTTTCCTAACACTGTGGACTTAAAACTTTTTCCAGGTCCTGAAAGTGGAATATTACATAGAGCCTCCTGGGGTACGAATAGTGCTGTGGTTTCACAAACCACGTGATACTCGCCACGTGTGTGTATATGCAAAAGTATTAGAAGAGGTATAGTAGTGAGATTAAAACAAATGGGCAAATCTGAAACTTTTTTTTAAAATTTGATAACAGATGTCCAAATACCCAACAGAGAAGCGATGATTTAGGTCTGGTGCGGGAGCATAAACCACTAATTTTATAAATTACACTTAATATTATGACTGTGACTGAAAATATCAAATTAAGAAAGAAATAGTTAAACATATTAATTTGACTACTGTCATGAAAGGAAACACATGAATGTCATGATTCAGTGTTTGTGTCGGTGTCGGTTGTTTCGTTGATTTGCGGTTCCGCGGCAGATATTCGGCCCATCCACCCCAGTGCCTCATCCACCCTCTCTATATATATTATTCTCTCTCTCTCTCTCTCTCTCTCTCTCTCTCTCTCTCTCTCTCTCTATATATATATATATATATATATATATAGCTCAACTTCCCCATCTGTTTAAAAAATACCACCATTGTTCCAGTTCCCAAGAACTGCCCCCTGCTGTAGAGTCTTGCCCCTCCAAATCATACTGGTAAAAACTAATTGCTTTCTCTAGTAAGAACTTGATCATGTCATTTTAGAAATGATCCTATGTCCTGTCAGGAAAGGCATCACAAAAGCCACAAAACCATCAGCATGATTCTTTTTTTTCAAAGCAACTCTAGGCCACCCACACCCAATACTACAACACTGACAGTAACTGTGTTTACTTTTGAGTCGCAGAGGAAAAAAGGACGCATGCCTCCACAGTAACGCTTCTGACCTTCAGTGACCTGAAATCTGAGGTTTCAGTGATGAAGACAAATGCAGCTTTCCTGTTTCTCCTCACAGGACCCTGCTGCTTCCTGACAAGTCCCTGAACAAAACTCGAGCAAGGATAGTGTATAAATGGTACACGCTGAGTAGTTCAATCATTTCATGACCACAAGTAGTTTTGTTGTTTGTAATTCAAAAATTACAAATTGTACATATATATATATATATATATATATACATACACATACATATATATACATATATATTTAAGAAAAGAACATATAAAGAGTTAAAAGTACTATTAAATCAGTGCTAAATAGACTAGATCAAATATTTGACTCCGCTGTTTTTACTGATTTTGGGCAGAGGATGTGTGACATCTTTACTACATCTGTGAGGCATCAGTCACAGGTACTGTATATGCATAGTTCCTGCTCAGAGACTTCGATCTCCAGAGTAATTTATTTACCAAATATCCCCCCACACCCTCGTGTCAACTCAGCAACTGAGCACAACGTCTGCTGCTCTCATCAGGACAACACAGCGCCTCTGTTTTTTTAAATTATAATGCTCTTCTCCATGCCTGTTCAAACTTGGAAGCAAAGACTCAACATGTTTCCATTTGACCTTTTATATGATATTATTTACTTTCTAAAATGCAACTAGTCACACAGAGGATAGCTGCACCCAGCATGAAGGAAATCTGAAAATCATTACATTATATACAAATGTGTTTATTAAAAATAAGGTAACGGCGAGCTCATTTTTCACTGCAGTTTCTACAAGTTGAAATAAGTGATCAAAAATCTGATATCTGTCTACTAATACTTATAGGACTTTGACTTAAAATTATGTTTCAGTTGTCCTCCTCCTTCTTCTTCTTGCTCTGCAGTGAGGTATTGTTGGTTTGACAGAAGTACTCCGACATGGCAGCCAGTGCCCGATAACGATGAGAGATTGAATTCTTCACATCCTTTGGCAGTTCAGCATACCTGCATATTAAATGGAGATGAATATTTAATATAAATATGGATTGATAACGATAATTTACCCCAGATGCACAGAACATGGTAAAGAAATACTGGTGAAATGGTGAAAATACTGCACCATAGACAGTGTGTTGATGTTTGCCCCCCCCTTGTGGCATGAAGAAGAAACTTTAAGGACGATCTTACGTTTTGTCATATCCATCTGGCTGGAAACATGGATCCCATCCAAAGTCTCGAGGTCCCCGTGGTTCCACTATGTAACCCTAAAAATTCAAAGGGTAAAGGTGTGAATAGAATATAAAACACACACAAACAAAAAGACAAAGGGTGAAAAACGTCAATTCTGACCTCTGTTTTCCCTCTGAAGAGCTGTACTGGTTCATCTTTTCCAGCACAGAAAGCGAATGTGCAAAGAGCCCACGCTGACTTATCTTCAAACCCAGCAAGGAGCTTATACAAGCCTGTAACAAAACAATTAACACATCACAGATGTTGGCCAGGTCTCTTTTTTTCCATCCAGCTGTAATATCACTGCAATTATTTTTTTTCATACCTACCCTCTGGCTTGAGTTTATCTAGGAACCATTTTCTATAAAAACAGAGAGGAAATAACTATTACAGTCCATTGCCAATGTAGAAAACTTCCTCAGTGGATGTCAAAGTTAGTATACTAACATGTAAGGACCAGGCAAGCCTCCTAAAGCCTTGAAACACAGGCAGGTGTCCTCTACTATGACTGGTCCATCAATCTGAAGGTGAAAGACAGATAATATGTCAGTTTTAATTGTTTATCTGAGCACACAGAACATGTAGTTTGATGGCAGAATAGTTACCTGCTGTGCAGCCTCCTTACATTTCTGAATGGAAATCTCATCTGGCTCCCCCTGGTACTCCGGCACTGGATGAAGACAAAAGCTACATAAGTAAAGATTATACTGAAAATAATAATAATAATGAATACTTTATTTATCATTGTTAAGTTGTTTGGAAAGCTGCTAGACATGTGTCTGCGCTACTACAGGGTATTGATGTCTTGTCCAAGGACACCTTGACATGTAACCTGGTGGGACTGGGAATCGAACTAGCTCACCTTTGGGTTGGAAGACGACGGCTCTACACACTGAACTATCATGCCGCCCCAAAATATACAATCCCTTCATTATTTGCATACCTTTAAAAAAGGCAAAATGTGCCTGACAGTCTAGATTTATATTAGAACTGGGACTGTCTCACATCTGTGTATGACCCATATTCATGACAAGAGTCACCTCGGCCACTGTACAGCACTGTGGACTTGTGGTCTGTCTTTTGATACTTACAGTCAATCTTTTTTGACACTAGTTTGTAGGGAAACTTGTCTCCTAGGATCTGAATGACCTGATAGACGTGAAAACACAGAGAAAAGCGTGAACTTGTTTTTGTCGAATGAAAGAGAGCTGTAGATTAAATAATAGATCTGTTGGCCATTGCCTATTTTTAGCAAGTACAATCTAGAAGAGCATAGAGACTATAGTGTATAATTATAATCTCTGAAATTATTAAGGCAGGACAACTCGTTAACCCACAATATATTGCAGTCGACGTTTACCTCTTACCTCTTCGAGTTTTTTTGCGTTTCCAGTCACGAACACCAGAGTTCTGGCCGCAGGTGCTGCCATGATGAATACACAACCGGAGAAGACCAACGACGAACCGAATACTTCCGGTTTAACGTAGACCAGTAAGAATCAGCACTGTGAGCTTCAGCGAATCACAAAGCAGAATGTAGCCCCGCCTTGAGAAATACACCAATCAGCTAACGGTGCTGCATGTAATGCTGTTCGGGTTGGTATATCGGTGCAAAGTGCCATGTGGAGAATTGACAGTAAACAGGCACCGTAAAACGTTTGAGTATTAGATCAGCTGCAGCTAAAAATGAGTCTGTTACCGCGCACTGCCGAGGAGTTCAGCTCTGCGGAATACTGGGAGAGATTTTTTAAGAAGCGCGGAGAGAAGGCTTTTGAGTGGTATGGAGACTACAACAAACTGTGCGGCGTGTTGCATAAATACATCAGATTGCAAGATAAGGTAAAGACATTGAGAAAAGGTACAGCGAATATTCACTTATACAGGAGTGTCATAAGTGGATGACATAACCACATTTTCTATCCATTTTCTGTTGATGTTTTGTATGTACACCGTGTTATGGGTTCTTGACGTTTGCTGTCTGATGTTCGGGTCAAATGCAAACTTACTGTTTCTGCAAAAGATGGCCATATTAAGCCATCACCTACAGCCATCAAATAACTAAATCTGGCTGAAAAAGTAACTTAGATTAAAGTTACATTTGGTAGAGTACATGGAAACAGCCAAACACACCACAAGCATTGAATACTGTATCTAATTTGTATTAGTACTGTAAAACAGTTTCACCACTTCTAGTGACAATGACTGAATATATTTCTTATTGTCAGGTGTTGGTGGTTGGTTGTGGTAACTCTGAGCTGAGTGAACAGCTGTATGATGTTGGCTACAGACATCTAACTAATATCGACATCAGTGAGACAGTTGTGACCCATATGAACCAGCGAAATGCAGAGCGTCGGCCGGGCCTGACCTTCCAGCAGGTGGATGCTACACAGACTCTATATGAGGATGCCAGCTACCAGGCTGCTCTGGACAAAGGCACACTGGATGCAATGGCATCTGAAGAGGAAGGCGCTCTGGCTAGGAATATGCTCACTGAGGTAATAAATCAGTTAGTTATCTATATTGGCAGTTATCCATATGCATCTTAGTATTCTCCTCACAGCAGTTTACTTATATCCTGCAGGTGGGTCGTGTGCTAAGTGTTGGAGGACGGTACATCTGTGTAACACTGGCTCAGGAGAGTGTGATCAAGTTAGCAGTGGAACACTTTGTACAGCTGGGGTGGGCAGTAAGGCTCCACTGCCTCCAGGAAGGAAGTGGGAGGGAAGAGGACTCCTTTGCTCTGCCTGTCTTTGTCCTGGTGTGCACCAAGTTTCGTCAGCCTATGCCTGTGCCGGTTCTGGAGATGTGTCTTGGTGAGGATGGAACCCCAACACGTCTCACACAGGTTTCGGAGTTGTTGTCGGCTGTGAGGGAGCATCAGGCCTACTCTGTTTTGAGAAAGAAGCTTCGCACAGCAACGGATGCCAGCTCAAACCTGTCACTTGTTCTGTGCCACACTAAAACTGGTCTTCCCAGATACACTCTCACAGTGCAAGATTGTCCCACAGGCACTAAGGTGCCAAGATCAAACCAGTTTGCTGTGTTTATTGGTGAGCTCTCGTTATCCACCTTCCTATATAAACGTGGCACTATATGTATTGTGTCCTTTGTTTATTTTCGGTGAAATCCTTCTACCCTCTGTTCATCCCATCAGTGCCTCAAGGCGGTGAGACAGCTTGGCTTTACAACTCCAGCGAGGGGCGAAGGCAGCTGGCAGCCAGTGCTAACTTTCGACGCCTGCTTATTGTGACAATGCACAGAAATCAGGATTACACAGACATGCAGGCTGTCCAGTCTGAACTCTCGCCAATGGTGATGGACTTGGCTCCCCCAGGTATTCCAGCCAATCAGCAGGTAAATTTCTCCTTTATACAATTTCTATTTTTTAAATTTCACCAGTATAGTCGTAGTGGTTCCTTAATTTGAACTCTTCCTATTCAGGTGCCATTTTTGTCAGTTGGAGGTGATCTGGGTTGGCGGGAGGAGGTCAGCAGGGGTGTGAGTGAGCTGAGTGGTGAATATTGTGTGGAGAATGTCAAAGGAGAAGACGGTGAACTGTATCGCAGACTTGTATTTCTGTCTAATGCAGCCCTTGTCCAATCAGAGAGCCGCCTTGTCCCATCAAATACCAGTGCGTCCTTCATTCACTGTAACTTGTTATGCCTTCTTTTTTTTGAGTTGATTATATTGTCTTAATGATCACTGTTTAAAAAACTTCATTACTTCCAACAATTTACAGTATGTGTTTATACAGTACAAATTTGACACTTTTTGCTCAAATGTTTTTTTTCTATGAAAATAAATAAATAAATGTTTGTCTGCAGCTTCAAGTCACAAGAAGAAGAACAAAAAGAAGGCCATGCCAGCAGCTCTCTCTACAGCATCTTTGACGTCTCTGTCAGTGGACAGTGGTTTCCTCTGCTGTGCTCACCATGAGGTCATGGTGGCTGGTCTTACTATGCTTGGGGTTGGCATGCCAAAGCATAAAGGTGTGTCTGTGTTAGGTTTATACAGTGTTGTGGGAGTGGGGGGTGGAACTTCTCATCACCTCCATATAAAATTTGATGGATTGTTTGACCTGATTATTTTCTTCACTTCAATCCCTCTTTCTCAGACATCCCAGTGTCGGTGCTCCTTGTGGGGCTTGGTGGTGGAGGCCTGCCTCAGTTTCTTCGGGACTTTGTGCCTAATGTTACTGTTGAGGTTACGGAACTAGACCCTGTTGTGCTGAATGTGGCAAAGGAATGGTTTGGGTTCAGACCGGACGATCATTTAACTGTCATTCTTGGGGATGGCATTGAACACATCTGTACCCTTGAGAAAAAAGGTCAGTGAAGGAGGTGTGGCTGAAAGGGCAGTTATATATTATTAGGGACATTAGTGATACCAAGTTGTTTTTTTCTCTGTAGGTGTTCGTTTGTTCGATGTCATCATGTTTGATGTAGACAACAAAGACAGCACTGTGGGTATGAGCTGTCCTCCTGCCGCCTTTGTAGAAACCGTCTTCCTGCAGAAAGTCAGCAGCCTGCTAACCGCCAGAGGTACAGAATGCTTACAAAACATTTCATTTGTCTCAGTGTGCTTCTATGTGCCAGTATTTCCCTGCTACAACAATTAATAAAGAACTCCTGCTAAAGAATGAAGTAGATAAATAAAAGACACGGACTCAACTGTTTAATAATACAACTGTTATCTGTGTAATTTTGCATGAACATTCTTATTTTTGTTGGACGTATATGATGATATATGGTTGTGTTTATGATTTATATTTATCCTCTTTCTATCTCTCCTTCCTCTCAACTAGGTATATTTATACTGAACCTTGTGTGCCGTGACTCTGCCTTGAGGAAGAGCGTGCTGGAGCGCATCAGCAGTGTGTTTCCCACCATCCTCTCTCGAAAGATTGAGGGGGAGGTCAACGAAGTCCTGCTTTGCTCTCATGGGGAAAAGAAACAATCGAATGTTGCCGACATCCTTCCATCCCTAAGCGAAGCGGCCAAGAGTCTGCAGACCGCACTGAGCTCTAAAAGGACTGGAACCAACCGCAGCCCACATATAGACATTGTAGAGTTGTTAAGAGACCTGAAAGTAGAGTAAGGTTTGTTGGGCTTGAATGAAATGTAAGAACAAGAACATTGACTTTGCCAGTCAGAGCAATTTAATAGTGTTATGATGCATGTCCTATACAATCACAAGTGAAGAACATTTGATCCTTTTTATGTAAAATATAAAAGAATACACTGTGTTGTTAGTTGGTTTCTCTTTCACTTGCGTGCAGTGTCTTGTGTGCTACATGCTGCTGCTTCACTCCTCATGGCTAAAGAATGCAGCTGCGTTATTTCCAGTGGATGAACCGTACACTCTGGTTCCAGTTGCAGTGTTTCTTGAGTTGCAGTGGAGCCCTACCCACATTGGCGGTGTGTGATTTTTAAATAGCTGTGAACTAGGAGAGAGAGCGTTTGCCCGGGGCATGGCAAGTCAGGGGAGTGTTAACTGGCTATGAAGTTTTGTCGCTCTCCTTCATACCGTGGTAGAAGTTGCCAGGTACCGCGCATGCGCGACAAACTTGATTCCGTTAGCTGTCAAAGTGGAACGTTTTCTCCCACAACAGGCACCAAAGACCCGCTTCTAGCTGCTTAAACACAAATAGAAGTTACGGAACACCACACACAACGGACGTCTGACCTTTCAAAACGACAAAAATGTCCATAGCGAGCAGTCTTCGGAGACGTGAGGTCTGTGAATACAAATTTGAGGTTTTTCGTCTTTACTAGACACTAACGGTGACGTTCCGACGGACGTGTTGAGTTAGCACCGATTTTCAAGATTTATCTTTGGGCTTCGTACGTTCAAAAATCGAAATCTTGCTGAATTCTGACGAACTAGTAGATATGGTGACGCTATTTGTGCGTGTAGCCGAGGACCGGAGTTAAACGGGACTTACAGGAGCTGAGCAGGTCAACCGCCTACCCCGTTGCGATGGGCAACCGCGGGATGGAGGAGCTGATCCCGCTGGTCAACCGCCTCCAAGATGCCCTGAGCAGCGTGGGTCAGAGCTGCAGCCTCCAGCTGCCGCAGATCGCTGTAGTGGGCGGCCAGAGCGCAGGGAAGAGCTCCGTGCTGGAAAACTTCGTGGGCAGGTAAGACACACGGTGAAGTCTAAAACTGAGCTGTACGTGGACAGCATGGGGGAATTTCCAACTTGCATTTCATGTGGTTATATTTGCTCCAAGTGGATAAGATTAGCATGTCATAATAAGTCCAACCTTCTAATAAATCACCCTTCATACGTGTTTATACCTGGCTTTAATAACCATATCACACAATTTATCGCTACTGTATAGATTCCTTAAAAGCCAACCATATGACTATCTACTATTTAGGCAACTTTATACAATTCACATGGTTGTACTTTATTTTACCATATTTGATTGCATTAGTTCATATTTTCTTCACAGATTAGCATTATATGTACACAAGCAATTATGAGGGTGCAGGCATTATGAAAGAGTGGGATTTTTGTGTTTTGTATCTATCATTTTGCATCTCCTTGTGTGGCCTGGTAGCTCAATGGGTTAAGTGTCAGACTGGAATGTAGGAGGTCGCAGGTTCGAATCCCGTCTGATTCCTAGTCCATCCCCTACCAGGTGTGTCCCTGAGCCAGACACCCAGCGCTAGCTCCCTGTAAGTCGCTTTGGATAAAAGCGTCTGCCAAGTAAAGTAAAGTAAAGTTTTACTGCTACACCAGTTGTTTTGTTTCTAGTTGTAGTTGTCTGATACAATTTTAATTTAAAAAGGCACCCTAAAGTTGTATTAAACACCCGTTTTATAATTTTTGAGTTATGTTAAAATAGTTAAAAGCATTAATAAAAAATGTGATTACTGATATTTATAGAACATTATAAACATTAGGACACATTAAAATCAGAATATGTAACACTATGAATTTGTCATTTGCCTGTTAAACCATGTCAGCTGAGATACACTTGTAGGAACATGCCTATTACACAGAAATCTGCACACCACTGTGTTGCTTCCAGGATTGCCAGCACTCTACTAATGTACTGTTGAACTTACTGTATTCACTTTATATATCTTGGTTGCCATCCAACACCGGCGATAACGCTATATTTACTTGTCTGAAGTGGTGGATGCCAGAGGTAGCAGTGCCTCAGTGGTAGTACCCAGTAACACCTTATCTGACAGACTCAGTGTAGGTGAGGGGACTAGATTAACATGGCTCTTTAAAGTAATTCTGGCCATAAAAGCCATTCTAGTTAGCCTGTATGTCATTAGGCCAACCGAATTTAAGTGCAAGTAAGGAATGTTTGTGAGTGAGTCAGAAGTTTCCTATCTTTCCCCCAGGCTATTGATGAGACAGTGAAGCTCTGTGAACCAACGGATAGATACACAGTTAGTTGTTATCCACAACAGGCTATTCAAGCCATAGTTTGGAGCATTGCCAATAAAGCTGTTTAAGCATGCTTTCCTGAGTGTGTATCAATATTTTTTTCAGGTACTTAAGTTCTTTGTCTCAGCCATGATTCCTTTTGTGGAATGGAGTAGTGTTCTGTCTGGGACAGGATGTAGTAAAATAAACGTCCTGAATCAGATTTTAATAGGAAAGAGGATGTTTATTTTTATGCTAGACAGTCTTTATAGTTAACACTACATTTTGAATATCTCTTACAATATAACTAATAGGGCTGATCATATGGAAAACTGTAAGTGAAAACTACTGTACAACTTACTTTTATTTATGACGGTGTTTTATTATGCTAGTGTCTAATGGCAGCATAACATAGTGTACAACGACTGTATTGATTTGATACCAAATACTAGTGGTAGTTTGTGTGTGTCTGAGTCTTTCATTAGTTCACTTATTCTTATTCAACAGAGACTTCCTTCCACGTGGTTCAGGAATCGTCACTCGCAGACCTTTAATCCTCCAGCTGCTTAGTGCTGACACAGGTATGTTAAAGAACTTTATAGCCAAAAGTATTGGCTCACCCCACCAAATCAATGAATCCAGTGCAAAAAGCAAGGTCCATGTGGACATGAATGATGAGTTAGGTGAGAAGAAACTTGACTGGTCTGAACAGAGTCCTGTTCTCAGCCTGATAGAACCCCTCTGGGTTGAGTTGGAGCCAGGACTGCAAGGCCTTCTCTTCCACCATCAGTGCCTGACCTCACAAATGCTCTCTGGGAAGAATAGTTAAATATTCCCACAAACAAAACCTTGTGGAGAGCCTTCCCAGGAGAGTTGAAGTGTGGGTCAGTGCCATATTAAAGCCTGTGTATGAAGAATGGGGTATCATCAAAGTACGTGTGTGTGTGTGTAAAGGCAAATTGCCTAATACTTTAGAACAAGGCCTGGCTCGCATTCATCGTATTGGTGGGGTGGACCAGAATTTTGACAGAATAGAAGAACTGAAGTAATTGACATTGTATTTAGTTATGCAGTTCATACAATGTAATTGTGACATAAAAAGCTACCACCAGATGGCAGTATGATATCTCCCACTCACTGCGCCCTGCAGTGAGAGTGGCTGACACTCAACCTAACTCAAATAGAATTGTGAACTATAAATAACTAAGACAGTGGGATATACAGTATTAGCATGATTGAAATAAAATGCTGGATCATGCCGGAAGAAGGCATCTTTAAGTATAGAATAGAAATATAAATTCTGCTGTGTTGTAGCAATATTGTAAATATTTCTGCGACGTTAAACCCAGTGATATCTTAATGCATCATTGGGTTTAAAAATGCTTGTATTTCTTCATGTGTTTTTCCAGAATTCGGTGAATTTCTCCATTGTAAAGAAAAGAAGTTCAGAGACTTTCAAGAGATCTGCAAGGAGATTGAGGCAGAGACATGCAGAGTTACAGGATCTAATAAAGCCATCTCACCCATCCCCATCAACCTGCGGATCTATTCACCACATGGTAACAATGTTGACTGTGTGTTTCATATGACAGTCTATTTTTCTAGCTATGTCTATAGCAATGGCCTTTGTGTTTATAAGTGAGCTTATGCACATATGTGTATGTTTGCAGTGTTGAATCTGACTCTTGTAGATCTGCCTGGAATCACTAAGATTCCTGTGGGTGACCAGCCTGCTGACATAGAATACCAGATACTGGACATGATCATGCAGTACATCTGCAATGAAAACTGTCTCATCCTGGCTGTCACACCAGCCAATACTGACCTGGCCAACTCAGATGCTCTTAAGCTTGCCAAAGATGTTGACCCACAGGGTAAGTTGTGTGTGTGTGTGTGTGTTGAGTCATCAGTTGAGTGTTTTTGTGTCTTGAGAATGTGGCTCTACTCTCTGGGGTCCAGAGGATATATTTTCACAAATATTTGTGAATAAAGGTTAGCAGGACGTTTTCTAACCTAGATTTTTATTGTTATTGCTACTCAAACACGTTTTAAAGTCATTTTTGTCTACAAAATATCCCCTCTTTTTTATGTCTTCTCTAGGCCAGCGCACAATCGGCGTAATCACTAAGCTGGACTTGATGGACGGAGGAACAGATGCCCGAGAAATACTTGAGAACAGGCTGCTTCCCCTACGCAGAGGTGTGCTTCTCGTCTGTGTGCATGTGTGTGTATGTGTTGAGCCATTTACCCTCTGAAAGCAGTCACACCGGGGGCTCTTTGAAAAAGGTTAGTGCTGTGTTTGGGTCTGTCACATCCAGCAAAGGCAAAAAGGCCTTTCACTTTATATGACAGCACATTAGGACTATTGACACTGTGTATTTGGGTTGTTGGATTTTGTGGTGCATTTGTTCTTGTCTAGAGATAAAATATATTATTAGCTGTATTAGTCTGTGTAACATCTAGATGTGTGGGAATTCGGGAGGTGTACTGGTAGTTAACTGCCTGGCTGATGATTAGTGAAAGTTTGTATTTGTGTGTGTGTGAGGGAAAGAGAGAGAGACAAATGGAAAAAAGGTTGAAGGCAGCTCCCAGTGCACAGAACAGATTGGGTGAAGCACCACCAGATGCTGGTTCCTTCATGCTTCTCTTAAAGTTCTAATGCATTCGCCATGGAAGCCCACTAAAAGGACTGCTCTGGTAGCAGCTTAGAGCTGAAGCAGTAGCTATGGACTCTGGTGCTATTACATCTCTAGCTGTACTAAATAAGGGATTTGGCCCACATTATACCACATGCTCTGCTGCTGCACACTAATTTCCTGCTTGTATGCCACAGTCTTAATGGAACAAATGGCAGTGTGGGAAGAGTTCCCAAGGACACGTCACAAAATGCAAGTTGATTCTGTCTTATATCAGAATCCCCGATTGTTCCTTTCTCCTGTATGTTATCTTCCTCACAGTGATGACATATTGTTCATTTCTCCTTCCATGTCCCCCCCACCAGGTTACATAGGGGTGGTAAACCGCAGTCAAAAGGACATTGATGGGAAAAAGGACATTAAAGCAGCTCTGCTTGCAGAAAGGAAGTTTTTTCTGTCCCATCCGGCCTACAACCACATGGCTGAACGCATGGGCACCCCATATTTACAAAGAATGCTGAACCAGGTTAAAATGCTCACAATCACACAGAGAAGTAAATACAGTATGTGAATGTGTTGCTATTGATAATGTTTGTTTGCAGCAACTGACAAACCACATTCGGGACACTTTGCCAGACTTCCGTAGTCATCTGCAGAGCCAGCTCTTGGCTTTGAACAAAGAGGCTGAAGAGTACAGAAATTTCAGTCCTGGTGACCCTGCACGTAGGACCAAGACTTTGCTACAGTTAGTCAATCATTTTGTATCTGTTTGTGCCCAATAACGCTTTTTTAGTTTATTTATTTACAGTGGCAAAAATAAGTTAGTTAGCTATTTGCAGTTTCCTGGTTTCTGAATTAAACGGCCGTTAAATGTGACTCGTTCCTCGGTCACAATTATAAATAAATTGCAAATATCTAACTTTTTCTGTTCGTGTTTCTGCTAGTCAATCTGTCTGTTCCTGGTTTCCAGGTTAGTTCAACGCTTGGCTGTAGACTTTGAGAAGCTAATTGAGGGCTCAGGTGACAAAGTAGACACGGTTCATTTGTCAGGAGGTGCTAGGATCAACCGAATCTTCAATGAGCGGTTCCCTTATGAGCTGGTCAAGGTGTGTGAGTATCTGTATGATGTTGTTTGTGCATAAATATAAAGCATTTATCCTGATAGTGTGGTTACTGTGTTGCTCCTCAACCAAGTCGTCAGCTGTGATTGTGCTGTTTACTTTGCTCTTTGCTTGTTTTCAGATTGAGTCGGATGAGGGGAAGCTGCGGCAGGAAATCAGCTATGCCATAAGAAACACCCACGGTGTCAGGTGTAATATAGTGTTCTTAACATAAATGTCAAACGCTTTTACGTGATTTACAGTACATTGTTAAGAGATTTCTTTTACCCCACAGGACAGGCCTGTTCACTCCTGACATGGCCTTTGAAGCCATAGTGAAGAAACAGATACTGAGACTAAAAGGACCATGCTTGAATTTTATTGACATGGTCTGTCAAGAACTAATGACCACTGTGTACCAGTGTATGAACAAGGTATGTTCATACCTCATGTATGTCACGTACTTATTATTACTACTAGTACAACTACACGTCATGATGCTTAATGTAAATCTGACTTCCTGTCTCTTTTCTTTTTTATCTGTAGCTCAGCCCCTTTCCCACTCTCAGAAAAGAGACAGAGCAAATTCTATCTTCTGAAGTCCAAGAACAAGAGAGTAAATGCAGAGAGCAGGTCGGTGAACACTGCGTTCATACAGCAATTTCACATAACTCTGCTGAATAATCTTGTTTTGGTGGTTTATGTTTATCTATTTAATGTATGTCTGCAATTTTAGGTCATGTTGCTTATTGACATACAGCTTGCCTACATAAATACCAAACATGAAGATTTCATTGGCTTCACTAAGTGAGTAATATTTATGAAATTAAATAAATTCTAACATGCTGAGAGTAAATGACTATTTCCTCCCTACCAGTGGCCAGCAGATGTCCAACCAAAGCAATAAAAAAGTTGTTGCACGGATGACTGGAAACCAGGTGAGATTCTTAACAACTATGCATCAAATGAAATTGATATAAGAAGAGAGCATGTAGCATAATACAGTTTATTTTTTAGCATTAGCCTACAATGTAACCAGCCTTGGTCCATAACTCCAAGTCTTTGACTGAACTGAAAGATTATGGAAGAATCTAATGAATAAAAACATCCATGGATGCATCCGATTAAGACTTATCTACAGGATATTTAGTAGCCAAATGCAGTACATAACTCAACAACGCAGTGATGTCCCAAAACCTCATTTAATGACTGTCACCTTCAGACAGAAAGTAAACTTGACTAAATATATTTAGCCTTTTTAGGATCCCTCTTATTCAGTATAACCTTTGTGACAATTAGGCAAAGCAAACAAAATGGACATTGTGGAGAAGTGTCTCTTCGCAGATAACAATATACTGTATATCTTAAGACTTTGCATTGCAAACATTGAGTTTGTATGGATATAGAAACTTTTCTCACCCATCACATTTTTTTCAGTGATGTCATTGTCCCACGTGTTAAGCATTAAGCAACATTAATCAACATTTATAGCTGCAGATAATTGGGAAATATCTTTTTTTCAGATTTTTCCAAGGGGATTTTGGGTCCAATCATGCAATAGTTGATCTTGGCCTTTTGCACCAATGCAGTCAGCCAGTAACAAGGGATTTTTTGTCTCAATCTGTTATGCCTAAAGTGTAACATAATATTTATGTTCCATGTTTGAAAGCAGGGATAATTAAAAGCGCCATAACACTGTTTTCTCAGCCTTGATATATGATGATCATATTATGAGAACAGTAGTACATTTAACCACCGTTAAAAAAATGTTGTTCTGACAGTAGTTCTCTAACAAATAATCAATATCTGTTATAACTGTTAATGCAGTTAAAAACTAAATTCACCTTTAATTCCTTCATCTTTTTTTCTCTAGGGTGTGGCCCCTCCCTCAAGTCTGATAGTAGGAGACCAATTTATTTAAAGCTTCTCACTTTCCGCTGCCTCTCTTAAATATTATGACTGCTTGGGTCAGGTTTAAGGGTCGTGGGTTGGCATGCCGCTTTTCTCTTTATCTGTTACCTTAGTCATTTTCTGCCTTCAGTCAGGATCTATATGTCAGGATCTATATTTTGTCCTACTGTCTTTTACTTTCCTATGAATCACATATTTTTCTTTCCAGTCTGTCCATCCTGATTCCAAATTTGTTTGATTACCCATTTTCTATGCTGATATTGTCTTTGTATTTACTTCTAGTCTTCTTTGGCCAATTACGATGGTCAGCAAATATTTGGGTGATTGTCCTAAGGCTGCATAATTTGTTCAACTTGCAGCTTGTTTTTTTTCCCAGTGTTTGTCTTTTTTAAACTCTGTTTCTCACTTTTACTCTTGTCCACTCTTGTTGTGTGACGAGCTTTGCACCTTCTTAAATGATGTTTAGTTCTGATTTCCATAAACTCTCAATACCATTAAGATAATCATGTCAGTCCTGCTATCTGAACTCCTCACCCATGGCTATGTGTGCAGGTAATACGGAAGGGCTGGCTGACAATCAGCAACATCAGCATCATGAAAGGAGGAGCTAAGGAGTACTGGTTCATCCTCACAGCCGAGAGCCTGTCTTGGTTCAAAGATGATGAGGTGAGGTATTTATGGTGTTTTCCCTTTCCTGTCATCATGCGGTTATAACATGTACACATTATTCCAATAAAATTGCAATTTGAACAACTATTTTAGTTCCTAAATAAAAAAGAAGATGAATAATGAATAAATAAAAACACAACAGTTGACATAAGTGATTTAAAATTTATTAAACCATGTTTAATGTATTGGAAATTCAAAGGTTAATTAAATAAAAAGAAAAAATTATCTTATATCACTCATCCAGTAAAGTCACTTGAATGGTACTGAAGTCAGTGGAAGACGTTGTCGCTCTTTGTTTTGGTGTCAGTGGGGCTGCCATCTGTCTGCCTGTCTGTGCCTGCTGTACAGGAGCAGAAGGTCTGCACAGCAAGTGTAGACAGGCAGACACACCACAACAGTCTTACCCTCTCACAGCTGATGTCATGGGAAGAAGGCAGGTCACACTACAGGAAATTAGAACGGAACAGGAAAGCACATTACAACACTTGTATGTGGACACAAACAAGCACCTGTCAACATTCACATCTGGATAAAAAACACTGTAACTGATACTGTTGAATGTGTTGTGTATTGTTTGGCAAAGACAAATGTCGTGGTTGGTATTCAACATTCAACAGTACGTAGAATCTTTTAGCAAATAAGTAATTTTTCTTGGCAACCACACTAGAATGGTTCGAAGGCCACGTTGTGGCTAAAACAAAACAGATGCAGTGTGTCTTTATAGAAACTTCCTGCCATAAGACACCAATAAATGCATAACTAAAGAGCGTCTTTAACATTGTCTATCCAGCTAATCATTTTCTACGCTTTTCTCTGCTGCCACCTGGACATGCAACTGAGCTCCCCCCATTCATTCCTCTGACACCCCCCCTCCCCATTCGTCCAACTCTCTGCTCACTCTTCCCCTTATACTCCCCCTTTTCTTCCTCTTCTGGGAGTTCAGGCATTTGGAGTGTCTCACTCTGACACAGCTGGAGCTGTCCCAAGCCAAACTAAGGCATACACACACACATACACACACAGTGGACAAACTTATATATACAGTATACAGTACACATGTGGACTCTGATGTAAACAATCTTGCATGCAAATAGTGGAGAAAAATATACACTCGCTCAGACAGACACACTTATTTTTTCAGATAAACAATGGATCACTTGAACAAACTGTTCCCAGACACAGCCCCAGGCATGCATATTGTAC
This sequence comes from Microctenopoma stevenorrisi, assembly GCA_032270685.1. Lineage (NCBI taxonomy): Eukaryota > Metazoa > Chordata > Actinopteri > Anabantiformes > Anabantidae > Microctenopoma > Microctenopoma stevenorrisi. Next base: position 5,713,179 of record JAUMTR010000019.1, on the reverse strand, counting down.
ACACTAAGTGTTATAGGTTTTCTCTTGCTGTCATCCCCTTACTAAGCATTTGCACATGTACTCGCACATACACACAGCACATCTGAGAGGCAAGTAAATGCCTGGTGAACAAAGCAGAAGACCAGTCACTGTCTGCCTGCAGATCACAAGTCATGTAAGTTTCATTACAAGAATTCAAGCTCGAAGTCTGGGGAAAAAAAAGTCTAATTTTTGAATTAGTCCCCAGCCTGACACAACTGCACGTATTGCTGTTTTGTAATCCTTCCACCCTGTTACTTAGCTGTTTAAAAGGCCTTACTGCTTTGCTACTCGTGTATATTATTATAGAAGATCATATCTACTGTGCTTCCACATGTATGTGCTTGCGTGCAAACACACACACACAGTCAGACAAGCCAGACTTCTGCTCCTGCTCTCTTACAGTTCCCGCTCTCTCTCTCCCCGCCCACACTACCTCCACAGACATTTCTTTTTCTTCGACTGCTGCCCCCCTTTTATTTTCTTTTTCTTTACCTCTGTTGCCTTTTCCTTCTCCCTTTCTCTGTCTGTTTCTCTCTTTCTCTGACCCCCCTCTTTCTCTCTCTCTCTCTCTCTCTCTCTCTCTCTCTCTCTCTCTCTCTCCTCCTTTCTGTGGTTGGCACTCTCCCTGGGACTCTGCACATTCCTGGCTGGAAAATCTGAAGCTTTGTCCAAACACCAGCTTCCAAGGTCTGCCCAGAGAAATCCCACATGGCTGTTTCTACACTGCAGACCTCCCCTTTTGACTCCCCTGCTCTCCTCTCAACTCCTCCGCAGTTTCTCTCATAAATACCCCTCTTCCCCCCAGTACCCCTATCAACTCCCCTTCTAACCTCTTTGCTTCTCCTTTATGTTGATTGCGTCCATGCACAGAAATTTTGTAATATCTTCTGAGTACTACAGTTGTATCCAGCATTGACTTTATAGTGAGAGTGCATAATAACTCAGTTTAATCTCTGCAGCACACTGAACAGACAAACATTCCTTCACCCCTAAACTGCTAAAGCTCTGCCAGGCACCCTGAAGAAAAACAGACTCATGCCTATGCACTCAATCTACACGCTCCCCTCTGTGTGTGTGTGTGTGTGTGTGTGTGTGTGTGTTTGAGGCCTGTTCCATATCTTACATCCATTAGTATGCATGAATACAGGCACAGCTTTGGACACATCAACTCTTATGTATGATGCTCCACAACCACCCTGACAAATGTTACGCACACATGCATAGACAAAGCGTTACCATAATGTATGTGAAAATAACATATTACCACACAGATGCACATGCACAAACGTAAAATAACTGGAATATGAGGCACAATATGAAAGATGTTAGTTTAGAAATTGGCTAATTTGTATCTATTTTAGCCTTGAATTAGTAAAACAGCTACACTCATAAGTTGCTTGCTTGGATGTAAACGTCTTAGCCGTGATTGTTTCCATTAACAGAGACACTTAATTCAAGCTAAAAAATATTACAAAATGGATCACACAGCAAGTGACTTAGTATAGGGTGCACATTTTAAGAGCTGAAAGCTGGTGACAGTGTGTGCGCATGTAAAGACTTTTGCAAGCAAGAAACGTTCGAGAATATAAGACCCTTGCTTTGCCTCAAGATAGAGTACATGCAGGTTCTCCCTGTTGTTTTGAGCCTTGCTGTGGAAGCACTTCCTTGCACAGTCTAACCAATGTGCAGACTACTGTACACCAGTAAGATCCTGAACAGGTAGTCTGAACACTGGGATGACGGAGCAGGACCCTTTCTCACTTTCTGGTCAGTCTTTCATCTCTAGTTGTTTACTAGAAGTCCTGCTCATAGTGGAGAGGAGTCGGTAAAAGTTTTCCGTTGTTCTTCTCATCTTGTCCTGTTTCGGTGCTGTGGTGTAGGGTGAGGGGTTGACATGTACATCAGACATCCACTCCTATGGGTGTCCCTCCTCCGGAGTTGTTCATGTGTCTTCAGTTGGGCGTCCGCAGGGCTGTGTCCCGGTGTAGTATCCAGTCTTGACGTGGCACATTCACTCATTCAACTAGGGATCTGTTCACTTGGAGAAGGCATAAGGAAATAAGGGGAGTGAGAGAAGGAGAGAGCGTTAGGGTGGAACTAAGCAGCCATATATGGGTTGATGGGACCCATGGGGAATCTAGGTTGGAGTTGTCTTCAGTTTCTCTCCACTTCTCCTGCACACTCTCCCCTGGACTCTACGTTCCTCAACTATTCCTCATCTAACCTAACAGAATTCACCTCTGTCTATCTTTCTTTCCACCTCTGTCCCTCCTCTTCCTCTCTTCATCATTTCTACTTTCTATTTCTACCCATCAGAACACCCTATACTCTCCAGTCTCCTCCTCCTCTGTCTAAAGCGATCCCAGATGTTGCTGTATGAGCGCCAATCGAGTTCTGTCATTTTTTCAGACTCTGTTACAGGAAGTGGGCCCCTTTGGAAAAAAAGGAGCGAAGGAAGAGAGTCGTAGGGTTCAGGGGAGCACTGAGAGAGGAACGACCAAAATGTGCTACTAGCACACTAACATCTCATATCACATTTGTGCATGTGCTCTAATGCACACACAGGTGCATCTACACATGCAGACAACATCCAGGACTTATCTTCACCTCCATATCCATAGTTTCACCATCCATAGTTCTTCCTATAAGCATCCTTTTTGGAAGCCCCCATGTCAAAGGTTAGAAAGAGGGAGCATGGAAGAGAGTTGAGGGGGAAGGGCTTCACTTGAGGAGAAATGTTGTGTTAGAGCTTGAGTCTGAGTAATGACTTTCACATGTGGGCCCGGCCTCTCTCCCTCTTTTTTTCATACTTTCATTCCCTGCTTCAATTCTTTGTACCCTGCCTCCATACTGTCTGGTTCTCCTCACTCTGGCCATTCCACTCCTCCAACTGTTCTCAATCATTCATAAGTCCCATGGTGATGACAGACTGTAGTCTGATGGCATCTCTTTTCACGTGGGTTGTTAATGTCAGTCAGTCTGACGGTCAGACACTCCATTTGATCTGAACTCGGATGCACTGCAATCTTAGGGTCCCCGTCTTACCTTCTGATGCTTTTCCCATCTTGCCCCCTCCTTCTTGTTTAGCTGCAGGTTGAAGAATATTCACTACCAAACCTGCAACCATTTTAGCTAAAGCCCCCAAGAGAACTGTCTTCAGTCTCTGTTGTTTTTTGCTATCAACACCTGTGTTACCTTTCTGTGATGTCATATTTTACTCTGCATACTCCTGTCAAACTTTATCTTTCTGCATTCCATCTTTTCCAGGAGAAAGAGAAGAAGTATATGCTTCCTCTGGACAACTTAAAGCTCAGAGATGTGGAGAAAGGCTTCATGTCCAGCAAATGTGTCTTTGCTCTCTTCAACACAGAGTTAAGGTTTGTGTGTGTGACTGAAAACCTGTGTCTGTGCATGTGTGATGAGTGAGTGTGACTCAGAAAAGGGAGTTTTGTTCTTGTCACCTGCTTGTTGACGTTGTAGGGATATTTTGCAAGGGTGGACATATTGGAGGAGGAGGAGATCAGGCTCAGACTCGAGTGTTTTGCCCTTCCTTTAACCTCGTCCAAACTTTGACACGGGAAGTAAAAGGATATCCAGTGGGTAATGCAGTTGGTGTAGTTTTTTAGTCTTGGAGTATTTGCCAGGCCGTTGAGGGCAGGGCAGGGCACAGCTTGAGTTTGCTATGTGAAGCAGATTGAGAAAGAGAGACAAAGAAACAAAGAGACAGCACCACAGAGTATTTAGGAGCTGGGCCCAGCCCAAAACCTGGCTGATTGTACCAGACCATGTGGGCCGTGTTTATAATTCTGTACTATGTTGCATTCGGACGCACTCTGGATTTGTGCGTGCATGTGTGTACTTGTATGTATGTGGCTTTGCGTGCGTGTGTCTGTATAGACCGCAGCATACCGACGGCAGGCTCATTAAGCAGCTAATCAAAGCCAGAGAGCTTGGATCAGAGATGAGGCTGCTCTTGTTTGGAAAGAATTGCTCGACTCACCACAAAAAGGAGGGAAAGAGAAGAATTGGAAGGGCTGAGAGGAGAAAGAAAGCGGGAGAGAGAGTATCAGAGCCATCAGCCAGGAATGTGTCAGAGTCTGTCCTATGGCGCCCCCCTTTTTCCCTGCGCCCTCACTCTCTCTGTTTCTCTTTCTGTATTGTGTGTGTGTGTGTGTGTGGCAGACATTGCAGTGGTCTTGTCCCTGTCTGACAGTAATCAAAAACTTCAGGAAACTCTTCAAATCTGAAGCACTCAGGGTTCTAAAAGGATTCTGTGATGAGTAAAGAATTGAGACTGTATGAACTGACAAGAGGATAGCAAAGAAGACGAGAAAAATGATTATATGGGTTATAAATCAGTAAAGAGAACAATTCGACTCTGTAGTCATTGATGTAAATGAATATTTGTGCCCTGGTCCTAGTGTAATATGACTGTTGTATTGTCATTGTTGGCCTTGCTTGTCTGTTAGCCACCACACCCTGACTTATTAGCCTCACCCATTCTAGCCCGGCTACAAGCTGAAAAACTGACGGCCTATTTCTTGATCATCTGTAGAGCTCTCTGTTGCTCTGATCTTTTTTCTCTCTCCATGTCTTTTGTCTCTTATTCTCGCATATATGATAATTACTGTGTGCTCTGAATGTGAGAAGGGAACAACAAAAGGAGGAAAGAAACAACGAAGTGATTAAAGAAAAATGTTTAACAGATGGACAACAGCATGCTCCAGATCCTTCGCTTGTTTCCTACTTTGCTGTGCTGCCTCCACAGCTAAAGGACAGAGTGGGTATTACAGTGTGAAAAGATAGAAGGAAAAATTGCGGGAAAGTTAGAAAATAGATGATGGAGAACGTAAGAGCATAAATTATTGAGTGTAAATTGTATTTTTTTTTGTAATTTTTGTGTGTTTCCCTGTCTTTAAATGTCTTCATGTCACCAACATAACTCTGTGAATCATTCTCTCGTCTATCATATACAATATTCCATTTTGGAAGCATACAAATTTAAAAAATCTGTGACCCATGTTACACAAAGCCCAGTGACCTGTGTAACTCCTTAGGGTTAGGGTTATGCACTTCATTTAACAGTTCATTTTTAGCATTGTGTACCACCTATGATTAACCATTGACCAATTTATGCCCTAAAAACAGGAGAAAGAAACTATTTTACCTATGGGTGACTAAACATGACCGGTGAAAATGACCTTTAACATCGGTTAAGAGCTTTATTTACTGTGAGATTGCAGCATATTGTGTTGTTAGTCTAATAGAAAAGAACACTGTTAATGGATTCACATGTGATACATGAATGCAACCTTGTTCCAAGAACATTTGACTTGTGTACAAAGTGGGTCAAGAGCTGGGGAGTGAAGAAGCGGTATTACGAAATTAGAACACCAACACCAGAAACATTCATGTGGTCTATTTTTTTTGCTGGTGGCTTGTTTCATATACAGTACTACTTGACAAAATCCTACATGTAACAGCTCTCAGGAAAAGAGACAATTCAATTAAATGATACAGCATGTGGTTTGACTGCATTTTGTAGGGGACACTACTAGGGACTATCTCATCCCATAAGACATGCAGCAACGCTTGTTGACTTTCTACTGGATGTGATCATGGTCAAACAGAGGAGAGACAACATCCAGCTAAAATGACTCAAAACATTGTTGGTCAGCAGAAAGGATCCCACACGTTGTGACTAAAACGCTGATTATAACAGCTACACTAAGTTCATAAGACAAACTAGTAATGACATGTCATTACCAAAAGGCCAGACTTTCCATGGTGAATAATGAATGTTATGTATGGAATGTTCTCATAAGTAAAGGAACCAATCGATGTCCACAGCCCTTGTATATGTTTAAGTAATGTAAGGTTATGTATATTTTCCTGTGTAATGTGGAAACTGGCTAAGAAAAGTAGAATACTAATGTGGCACTGAATTGCAGGAACGTATATAAGGACTATAGATGCCTGGAGTTGGCCTGCTGGTCTCAGGAGGATCTGGACAGCTGGAAGGCTTCTCTGCTACGAGCCGGAGTCCACCCTGAGAAAGTCACTGTTAGTACTCTCACCCCCAATTCAAGCTAATTTAACCCAACCCTGACCTTAGCTGTGGGGAGCTGCACCTGTCTGCACCTTACCTTTATGAACATATTGACTTTCTAACCTTAAATCCAGCCCATAGCCCCTTGCCCCTCTCTCCTGATGTTCTCCTTTCTCTTCCCCGCCGAAGCAAAAAGCAAGTCCCCCACCCCTTCCATCTTGCTTTGTTTTTGGCTCTTCAGCACAGCATTTTTGGCCCATGATGTCACTACAATATGTGTGTGTGTGTCTGTTTCTAATCAGCAAGTTCCTCGTCCCTCACCCACTCCCCCTTTTCTTTCTTCTGCCCACTCCTCCTTACCTCCCTCTTTTGCATTCCCTCTATTCTGTTCTCTCTGATTCTTTAACATTGGTTCTATATTTGTTCTCATCACCAGTATGGATTAAATGAACACTTAGGGACCCTAACATGCATCATACTATATTAGCATGAAACTGCCAGCTGTGTTACCTCACTCGTCCCTGTAGCACATTACACTGGACTATGCATCACTGGTTAAATCAAATTTCACAATCTGCACAGTGTATGTTGCAATTACTCTCAGCTTCATTTTGTCTGTCACCCAGGTGGACAAGAAGGGAAATGAAGCTCCTGAAAACTTAACAGACCCCCAGCTGGAACGTCAAGTGGAGATCATTCGGAGCCTTGTTGATTCCTACATGAATATTATCTATAAGACCATCAGAGACTTGATGCCAAAGACCATTATGCACCTCATGATCAACAGTGTAAGATATCAGGACCTTAGTGAATAGTCCATTAACCTTCCCTTTCTTTCTGCATATAATGTTTTTACTCTTATCCATTTTAGCATTAATTGTTGGGTCAGCTTTCCATTAGAACCTGCATACTTTTGTCCACCATATATCTATAATCTATTTCAAACACTACTTGAGCGTTTCAGTGAAACCAAAGAACAAAAACTCTAAGAATTTAGAACCAAAATCAGAGTAAAATACCACTTTATAGAGTCTAACATTTTGACCTGTCACAGCTGTTTATAATCCTTTTCCATAGGTGAAGGAGTTCATCAGCTCAGAGCTCCTGGCTCAGCTCTACGCCCTGGGAGAATGCTCAGCGCTGATGGATGAGTCACCAGAGCAGCAGCAGCACCGAGAGGAAGTGCTCCGCAAACACACTGCTCTGAAGGAAGCGCTTGACGTTGTTGGAGAGATCTCCACCTCTACCCGCACCACCCCTCTGCCTCCACCTGTAGACTCCTCGTGGATACAGCCTTCCAGGTACAAACAACTAGCTACACTAACACATGCGATACAAAACAACTGTGCTGATATCGATGTCTTATAAGGTTCTCTTTCCCCTCAGCCCATCACTCCATAAAAGCCCAGTGACCACCATCAGGCCAGTGTTTCGTGGCCATGCCCCACCGGTTCCCCAGGTGCACACTCGTACTGGACCCAGTGCTGACCCAAATACCAATGGCCTTCAGCAGCCCACTGGCCACCCAAACCGTGTTCCTAGTGTGCCAAGGTGATTAGATTCCTGAAATTTGACCTGTGACATTATGATGACATCCAGCCCGTGACTCAAACATGCACTGGTATATATGTATGCACATGCACAATCAAACCATGCACTTAAGAGGCACACAGGCTGAAGGAATTGTTATTTGAGCTGGGTGGGGGTCTACTGGAAAATGTGTTTCTCATGTTCTCTTTCCCATCAGCCGCAGCAGACAGGACTTCTCTCTATGCAGCTTTCTACTGTAGCCAGAGACAACAGGCTGAGCGCTATGTCAAGTTTTCATCTTTCTCTCTTCTTCATCCCCCCTTTTCCCTTTCTCCCATCATGTATTTTGTTTTATTGCCTTCCTGAGTTCCCCTCATGCAATAACCGTTATTTTCCCCCTATTTTTTTCTTGTGTATTTCTTAACTTTTTCACTGGTTCCTCCCCTGCTTTTGGCCTGTCTCTCATTTTTCTCTCTGCCTCATTTCCTCTGTGCTCTCTAATGGTTCTTTAGGTTCTTTCCTGCACCACTTTTCTTTCACGGCTCTTTCCATCCAACCTTATGCCTCCTTTCTTTCTCTTTGCCCTATAGAAGTACAATGTATGGTTCATATGGAAAGTCCATTTCTTGTCCTCATTTTCATTATCACTGAAAAGGTTGTTGCCACACAATACTCAAAATACACGGCATCAGTTGAACTAAGTATCATGTACTTATATTAATTGTGCAAATTGACAAATAAATTCTACGATGGTGGCAGGGTCACACTGCTTAGGATAATACTTGACCATTATGTTACTACTGTGGCACTGCTTAACGGTTTGATCGTATTTACAGGAGGCAACCTCCAGCTGTCCCAAAAGTTAAATAGCAGTGCTCTCTGCTCAGAACTCCATTACCCGTCTGCCCCAGTGATGCATCCAGCTGCAGCGAACTGCTTCTCGGAGACACCCGTGACCTGTGTGATGTGTAATCCATCTGAAGAACTGTGCTAGGCTTCTGTATCTTCTCTGGGGAGCTGCCGTCTGCAGAATCCACTTTGTCTTGAGCCTGTTTTGTACATAATATCACTGGCCATAAATGCTGGAATGTGCTTGACTGTCTGCTCACTTCTTTCAACTGGCTGAACGTTGTGTAAATAAAAATAGACATTCATGCTATTATAATATTCAATATGGATAAGCGCTGTTTTTATTGTTTTTGAATAAACAGGTGTTTTATTTTTGAACACCAGATTACTCATTCTATGAAGTTTTCTGTGGCATCATTGTTGAATGTTGTAGTGAAACTTTTTTGCCTATTGTCTCCTTATTCACGTATCCAGTCATAATAATGATGTATAGCTGAAACCACCCAATTCTGGTTAAGAGTGAAATATGTTTATTAACTATATTTAATACCCCAAATATTATTTCCAGTGTCCAAAACAGGGTTAACGTTGGTCTTTTGGTTGTACTACGCCCTTACGTTAAAATAGAGCGGCCTGGTAGCTTAATGAGTTAGACTGGGATGCAGAAGGTTGTGGGTTCGAACCCCGTCTGACTCCTAATCCATCCCCTACCAGGTGCGTCTCTGAGCCAGACACCCAGCGCTTTGGATAAAAGCGTCTGCCAAGTAAAGTAAATATTATAGAGCTCCTGATATACGCCTCGTTAGCAGTCACGTATTTAGCCTGTTCTTTCGTTCACGTAGGTAAGAAATCAAACGATAACATGAGAGAGGGTCGCGCTGTGACGTGGTCGTCTGAGCAGAGAGGAGGTCGCGCACCTTCACGCGGCTGCGGGGTGATAACCAGCATGGCGCCACAGCGGCGGTCTAAACCCTCCAGAGAGGGCACACTTCACCGCGAGCCCGGGGGACGAGAGGTGAAGGTACGACACCTAGCGTCCGCTGCACACCGCTGCTGTCTGGACCTGGACTCATGGGCACTGGAAGCAACATGCTCCTCGGTTTGCACGTATTTCTTACACATGTGGTCCCGCGAATCGTGTTAATGTAGTGATTTAATGGTCGTTGTGAGGTGTTTTTAACGAGAGGTTGCACTGAGAGACAGGAGACGATGTGTTGCCGTGTAAAATCGCAGAACAAATTTAAAAAATAAACACAGTTCCAGTGAAGCACAAATAGACGAACACTGAACACGAACAAAATGGAGGGTCTGCGGTCCTCCGGGTCACCGAGCAGCATCTCAGCCTGCAGCTTCACTGCTGCCTCTCTGTGGGTTTACTGCAGGGAAACTTGAACAGGTGTTTCTCATCAGTCGACAAAGGCGCAACGTCATTGATCGGGGAGTGGCCGTGAACGCAACATGGCTGATGATCCGGAGAAAACTGCATCTGAACTGTGTAAGAAACAGGGGCTGGGTCTTCTTCCACGTTTATGGGGAAGGGAATAAGTGACACGGTTCCATACAAAGTACAACTTCAAAACTCTTCAAATAGTAAAAGAGAGAACGTAATTTCATTATCTTATGCTTGTATTGTAGTTCAGGTAAAATTAGCGCTTTGTGACCTTTTATTGAACAGCTTACATTGTTGAAATACTCAGTGTAAGCTATGATGATATACAGAAACACGCTAATATATTATTTTAGGTTATTTGGAATGGAGATCGAGCCCTTGGTAGTTGAAATCAGACCACTGTGTTAAACACTACACAATGACAAAATACTGTACAAAACCAGCGTCAGTAAAAGCTGAAACTTCTCCCACAGATTAGGGCATCACTGTCAACTTGCTGCATAGCATCAGTGTGTCCAGTAATGTAGGTTAGAATTAAGATTCTGAGGTCAACACAGTAAAAAAGCAGAGAGTCATCACTGGGACAATAATAAAAGAGTCAACATTTGTCAGTTTACACATACAGCACCAACATAACACTGCAGCCTGACAATTCATATAAAATTCTCAACTGGTCCAGTTTCAGTCAGGAGAACCACTCTGTCCATTAGTGATGTAAGCGACTGAGGTCCTCGTGAATCTCAGCTTCATCCCAGGGTCCGTGGATGTTGTCCTTGTGCCTTTGCAGCCTGACTAGTAGCAAGGGACATAGTAATGTAACACTTCCTAGGGCCAGGGCCATAAGCACAGCTCCCCCAGGTGACTGGGACCCCAGACCTCCCACTCCTCCTAGACACACAACCACACACACCCCAGTGAACTGTCTGGGGGCATTTTCCCTTAACTGCTTTAGTAGGCAGGGCCACAGGGCAAACACCAGCAAGGCGCAGCTGAGCATGGCAAACGTATGCAGAGCTCCAGGCAACCTTGAGGCTAAACACACGGAGGCGAACAGCGCTGCATTCAGGGAAAGACTGCCTGGGGGTGAGGGCTGGGCATATGGGAATGAGACCAGGTGGGCCAGCAGCATCACAGCAGACATGGCGTACACCGTGTCTGTACTCACAGACTCTGTTAGTGTCTTTAGAATCGGTGAAAAGCCAAAGGTGAAGGACAGAAAAATGGAGGCACTCTGTAAGTCAGCAAGATGGGTCCGGGGTTTACACCCTGATTCAACCGGAGACATCAAAGCCTGGTGTAGTCCATAACCCAGCAGTGCACATGCAAGACTGGACGATAAAAGCACTTCAGGGGACAGTTGACCCTACAAAGTGATCAGAAGTATTACATATTCATTATGCAAATTATACAAACCATTTACAGAAAGGGACAGAGTGACCACAGATTTTACCTGCTCCATGTAGAGCCAGAGAGTGATGAAAATGGCCACGCAGGATAGCTGCTGTCCCACAAAGCCCGCTTCCTTCACTACAGCCCAGTAGTGATACTGCCGGATGCCTTCATTCCTCCGTAATTCCTCCAGGAACCGCTCATCCACGTAGTTATCAGGGAATGGCTGGCGCTCCCAAAGCACCTTCTGCCAGGGCACAGCAGGTCCTGGGGCACTGTCTGGCCCCATCACCCTGACCACAAACACATACTCATTTGTGATCTATGTCAAAATCTAGTTTCAAAAATGACAATTATATTTTAATGTCAGGCTCACTGCTTTTTACTTTGAACATGATACCTACTCTGAACTGGGCCAGACTGGGTTCTACTTTTTACCTTATAACTGGAACGAGCTGAACCATAGCTAGCAAGTTAGCACACTCATCGTGATTACTTTAATTAAGGTTGCAGTGTCTGCACAGTTGTTTTGGGTGAACACATTCTAATCTGGTAGATCTGTAATTTATTCACATGTTATCTTGTAAAAGATAACTTGATCCCTGGTTAAATAAAGCTCAATAACGAACGAACTAACTAACAAAGTGTTTCTCATAAGGTTTTTTTTAGCTTTCGACTAAGTTAGCATCATTCCATCGGCAACTAAAGCGAATTTGCTAATGACTTTGTCTCATTTTATTACATCTTCCCGTTCACGATTTTGAAATGTCCCAATCTGTACTAAATAATCACTGCACTTTAGTCACACATGAGGTTCTGTGTTTGCTGTCAGGTGAACCTGTTCCGAACCGGCTTCGCTACATTTTGACCATTTACGCTTAAGACACTACCGGTACTTCCAGCTTTAGTTAACAATAAAACCATAAACTGACACATAAAGACGTGTATATTCATAAGATACCTGAAATATGTCTACAAAGGTTTTTTTACACCGACCTGGAGTGACGAATGGATTTAGTCCGGTGCAGATTGTTGCTATAACCCCATGACGTAATTGTCCGGAAGTGCAGCTCTCTTTCAGAGCCCACAGCGCCCCCTGTTGTTTAACTGTTGAAAAAGCGTGTTACCAGCGGTCTGTCAGATCAATGCCGACTATTTCGTTTCTCTTTTCTCTTCTCACTAGGTGTCTGTACTTAACATAAACCGTCAATCTTCTGTGGATATTGCAAGGCCTGCCAAGCCCCAGGCTAACAGGTATCATAGCCATTCAAACTTAAAATATTCTCAGGATTTTCCATCTGATTTTAAAAATATGTTTCCCATGCCTCATTAATAACCTTGTCTACCTTCTTTCAAATAGCAGTGCCACAGTGTTTAGAACACTGCCTCCTGTCTCCCATGTGACAAGGAGAGGAGACCCTGCTTCTTCACTAAGCGAGTGCCTGATCATCAGATCTCTTCAGCACCAGATCCAGGGAAAAACACAAGATGGACCAGCACCTGTATGATGTAGTCTTACTCTATTTGGATCTGAGATGCCGTAAGCCTGAAGGCGCCCTGACCTTTCTGTAGATAGATGCAAAATCTCTTGGACAAGCTGTCTGCATATGTGTTAGGAACACAAGGATTGTTTAATTTCTACACATTTAAAACTACTTAATTAGTTCATTCATGTAGCTCCACATTCCCTCACACTAAGGAGACAGTGTAGCTTTAATATTCTCCCACTCGTCCACAAATTGCTACTTTAAATGTTTGTATTTTTTTTGGACTTGCAGAAATTTAAAAGATTCAAAACACTTAACTGCAACTTTATGCAACCAATCAATCATTTACACAGCATACATAATGCCATCATACAGCACTTCACAGTGACATTGCAGGGAGATTAATTGGGTTGACAAGTAAACTGTGGTAAAGAAGTGAAACTGAGGCACAGGGTGACCATCTCTGTAACCAAACATCCACAAAACTCAGTGTGATATAAGAACATACTGTATGGCAATTTTAAAAGTATTACACTGATCAAGTATATTTTCAGAGCACTTCTACTCATCAGCTCACTGTATGATGTTCATCTTCCAGCATGGGGCAAATTCAGCAGATGCCAAAGAGGAACTTCTTGCCAAGGCAGTGAGCGAGTGAAACAAGTTGGAGCTCAGTAAAAGCCAATAATAAAAAGTCACCATCGAATCTTGACCAATGATTCAAAAACTTCTTGACCTGTGCTATTTGGCCCACACACTACACAAGTTATGTATCTGTTAATGTGGATAACAATAATCAGATCAGAGGCCAAAATGTTAAAAAACTAAATTTTCAGAATACGCAAACCAAAAAGAAATAAATTGTTCTATTAGAGGCAGTGCAATGATCAGAAGTTAATTTCTATTATTAATATGTGAAATAAATAATTAGATAAAATGAATGAATTGAATATGAATGATAACCAAGACAGTGATTAATCATTTTAAACTGAACAGTGCACCCCTGTAGTAGAGGTAATAACTTTCTAGGCGTCAGTAAGTTAGAAATAGACATCTGTCACCAGAGAGAAAGGTCGGCTTAACATCTTCCCACAGTGGTTGGCTGTAAGCAGAAACCTGCTAGCAGCTGTGAGGTTTAACAGTAGTGAAGTAACAAGCAGCCATTTAAGCCACAAGCCCTCTAAGTCATGGTAGAGGAAAGAGGTTCTAGGGTAGAGTAGAGATTTGGAGATGGCCTGTGTACGTCTCACCTTAAGAGCAGCATTAATAAAGTGGCCCTTCTTAAAGCCCTAACTTTTCAGTACTGGCAGAAAAAAGGAAAATGTGACAGTTTTTTTTTTTACATAAATGTTCATGGCAATGGAAGAACTATTCAGAGGCCCCAGAGACCAGCTAAACAGAAAAAAAACATTCTGAAACAAGTAATATACAAGAAGACATGCAGACAGACGGATTGAGCCTTCCACTTCTGTTTGGTAGAATGAAATTAAATTGTTCAGGCACCATACCATTTGTTCATATACTGTGCTTAATAAAAATACACATCCAATAGAAAGAGGACATTTTAGCAATTGGGCATTAGCCTCGTAATAGTTGGTTCTGTTAGAAAAATAGTCACATCATAAACATGCTTGTTATTTCACTTTCTTTGAATACTTCCATCAGCTTGGAGGACTATAAAACAATATACAAAATGTAAGTTGAGACAAAGAGACTTCCTCCCCATAGTACAGAAATTGAGGTCGCAAAGCAAAGGGGCTCAAAGTTATAAGTTCCTGTTCCCAGCCAGAGACTCCTGCTGTCCCACACACAGAAGACTGAAGACCAGATCCCAATCTTGGCATATTTTTATCAAGAATGTCTGTGTATGTGTGTATGCATAGGTTTGTGTACAGAAAACACGTTTTAAGAGTCACGAGCCAGGAGATCAGCTAGAAGAAAACTCCCAAAGGTGTCGTGCTAGTGTCTCTCTCTGTCGCTCCATGTCCGGTGGTGTTAGGTACGAACTTTCCTTTTATCTTCAAACAATGAGCGGACTAAATAGACCTGAACCGCAGACACCAAAACCATAAGAGTGAGATTGACCACGGACCAAAGGTTCACCCTGTCAAAGTTACTCTCCTGGAGGTTTCGGTCACGCGCCTCGAAAGCACGCAGCAAAGTCTGGATCTGTACGCTTTTGCCCAGTCGAGCCTTCACGCTGTTGATGGTGTCCTGAAGGAGAGGAGACACAGAGGAGACAATGAATTTGTGTTTCAACATTTTATACCTGATTCAAGCATTAATTAAGCTGAGATTCAAATCTCTTTAGGTGCAGTTTTGATTTTGAAAACAAAGCAGCTCAATCAGATATGTTCCTTCCTCCAGAAAAAAAAAACACTTCCTTCACAGCTGGAACATACATTTCCTGCCTCTGACTGAGTGATTCAAGTGACTTCTGACACAAATCAGGGCCATTTCTGGTGAGAGATGGTGCAAGCTGAAACAATTGGCTACCCTCTGGCGATGGGTGAGAGTTCATGACATCTATTCTTGTGACACTCTCCCTTGTGACTTTGACTATATGTAGCTGATTGCATGGTATTTTTTTGGCAAACCATTAGCTGGGTCACTGCACCCACGGTCTCATCTTGTGAACGTAAGAAGCACAAACACAAGTGAGCATGAAATATATTCACTTTGAATCATGGCTACCTTTCACCTATGCTTTTGGAATGTGATGTGTCATATTTAGTCTTTTCTGAACAGCACAACGTGTTTGATCTCAGACTGGCTACACCCTTACCATAATGTCTTCCAGCTTCATGTCCAGTGTGTCTGTTCCATGGACATATTCCTTCCAGTCGTCTGGGTCTTCATCTGTATCCATGTTGTCCAGGATCAACTCGAAGAAGATCATCTTCTCAGAGACGGCACTGAAGGTGTTGTCAAAGCAGAACATGTAGTCTCCATCCTCTGTTTCGATCCTGCAGGGAAAACGCAGAGCTGGCACATGTGTCTGTGTCACGATTGTCTGTCTCACAGATGATGTGTGTTACTCACGTGTGCACTCCATCTGATTTGCGATAGTCACTGAACAGCACTTGGCCAGATGGAGAGGAGATGTAGAAATCTACATCGAGGCCTGCACCATCTAACACCTGTGGAGGGAAAAAGGTCAACTAAAACAAAATGGACCGACGTTGAAGCAGTGCTTCACGTTTGCATAGGCTGATATATTCTGATATACCGTGTGTAGCTGCATTTATTTACTGTGCAAGTTTATTTCATTCTAGTTTTCTCTTTTCAAGGCTTCTGTCATTCTCCACGGGAAGAGATAAGCTCTTATACCATGTCCTAAATCGTAGACACTACAACAGATACATGAAATATTTGGGATGTCTCCCACAAGGAGTCAGGTGGCAACTCACTGCCATTGCTTTATTTCTCCAAGCAGAAAGTTCATTCAGTGCTCAGAATTACACACTGACTGGCATAACAGGTTCAACCATCCCCACATCACAACCCGCCGAAGCAGTTTAATTTCCCGTGGTAACTTAGTCTACCAGTGTAGCTCGTATGAAAAGTATGTGTAAATGAAAACAACATTTTATTAACAGTTAACCAAAATAAAATGAAGTCTAAGAAGCGTAGCGTTATATCGATGACGGGTTTATCAATGAATCGGTTCACAGAAATTTGCAAGTAATCATTATATTTCAAACAAGTTTATCCCATAGTCTTTATGACCTGATATTCAATCTCCAGAGAGGCTTCTTTCTTCATGGTCTGGTAGAAACATTCCTTCCGACCAGCGGGTAGGGTGAATGTAAAGTCACTATCCAGGGACTGAGAGAAGGCAGCCAGTGCCACAAACCTCTGCGAGACCAGAGCCACCAACGCGGACAGCACACTCAATAATACTAACGCCATTCTGCCTCAGTCCGAGTGTCTAAAACCCCTAAAGACACAAAACGGTGTCACAGTCAGCCGCCACTGCGCGGAGGAGCGAGCCGCTACGTAGCTAGCTATGCTCGCGCAAACTTCACTTCTGTTGGGAATGTTCACTCACTACTGAGGTCTGCCCAGACGTCAGGACCCCGCCGGTTTACAATTATATCACGTTATTATTTACTGCTTACAACAATGTCGAATAAATATAATGTTGTATTCTATATTAAGCTGTTTTTTTTCATTTTTGTTTATTTTATTATTAGATCCAAAATAAAAGCGCAGGCAATTTTTATTGCCATGAAACAATGCACTATGGGATATGTAGTTAATTTATTCCATGTGGCATAGACAAGACATTATACTGTATTTTAGAACAACAGATTCTTTGTTTTTGTACCAAAAGGGTCGACCAAGTTTAAACAAGCAAGATATTACTATATAAACGTGTACGTTTCTTGAGTGGGTCTATGAGGGATGACATTGCCACATTGTCATTTCAGGTCAAAACATATGATGGATATATGACTGTATATGATTCAAGATTCCAGATTCAAAACACCTAAGAAATCCCAGAGGGAAATTGTGTAGGTAACCTGCAAAATGTGTCGGCTATAGTAAATCAAACAAAGGAAATGTTTGATGACCGAAAGACACAACAAAAGTAACACTTTGAGACAAGTTGGTTAATTCTACATTTTAATAAAATACACTGACTCTACGTCTTATAATAGTACTTGTGTTTGCAAAGACCAATGTATTGTTATGGTCGTTATAATGAAGCATCTGACATCACACGGTTGTGCAACAAAACTGAATATTGCACAGCTTTACAGGGTTTTCTTATCAAGAAGTAGGTGACGCGTTCCGCTCAACGGTCTCCAGCTCATCGGGGGGCGGTGTTTTCTACGCTAAGTTGTAGCCTGTTCTGATTCGTCGACAGGATCACCTAGCTGTGATTTGATTGGTCGAACGTGGGCAGGGGTTGAACATACCGAAGGCGAGCTAACCCTCGGCAGCAGAAGCTGCTAATGCTGAAAAAGCGGCGGACCATTGGTCCTTACAATGAAAAATATCACGGCTCAAATGTTGGTTTTAGCCGCAGGAGGCTGCCGTTTGTTAATTTCCTATTAACACAGACCCTCAACAAACAAAAGCCTGTCTTCGGTGTTTCGTGTCGCTGCGAGAGATAAGAAAAAGCCAAAAGAGCGAGGATGTTGGTCCCCGCAGGAAGATAATGAAGAGGCTGCGCGTTTTGTTGGTGTGCTTCATTGTAGCTCTCCTGTGCTGGTAAGCTAAGCCCGATATCTTCGCCCACGCTGTTCACGAAACGCCAGTCAAATGGCAGATATAGCATGATGCGAAACACGTTCCATGATATTCTTACTGTCCGTCGTGTCGCTTTCTCTGATGTCAATGTGTCTGTGTTAAGTGACATGAGCCATTTCTGCTACATAGCTAACACCATCAGCTAGTTATCCTGTGAGGATGTGGGGTAATGTTTATTTGACCTGTAAAAATAACCCTCTGTGCTTGTTTCTTTAATCCATAATACTTGTTGAAGTGTGTTGTTCAACTGTTTTTTTGATGGTTTAGCTAGCCAGCTGTTGATTAGCAGCGCGGCTAGCTAATGTCTTTGGGCTGTGGTACATGTCTGGTAGTTGATAACGTTCATGTTGACCGAGAAACACTGTCACACAAGCTGCTGTCAAAGCGATGCCTCATGTGCTGCAAGTATGGTCCTCTCTGTACGCCTTCAACTAGTCGGTACTTCATTAGAAGTTATTTTCACTTTTTACTTTATTCATACATCACATAAATGCCAATCCTGTCAAATCCATTTAACCAGCTGGTGAAAGCTAAATTGATGTTATCTTCAGATTATTTTGTTTATTTGGGCAACAGCTGGCTGTACACCTACAATCTTATAATTCTACAAACTAGCATTTTCTATCATGATTTAAAGCAAATTTAGTTTACAGTTGTATACGTTTTACTTCAACAGATGTAACAGACATCTGTGATTATGATGTACAGTATAAATAAATGGACCTGTTAAAAATAAGTGTTTTCCTGCATTCCTTGTCAAGAGTGCATGTAAACAAATGTGACATCTGCGGGATTAACGTCATGAATTTGTTTAATCTCAAATGCACGGAGTGGTTAACAATACACAGGGTTCATGAAATAGGATTAACAGGCCAGCTAACATGCTACCATTATCCAGATTGGTGACTCAGGAACTGCCAACTCCTCCAGTGTGTGGCCTGCCTACTCTTGTTTCTTAGTCATGTGTTTCTGACAACCATTCACTGTTATCTTGTCAAGATTACTTTGTTCTTTAGGAGGCTGAGTATCATAATAGTATAAGAATAAAAACAAGATTTCTTTAAGTTACTGTTGTGATGTAATGATATGTAGTTGTAGAGAATAAAATTACAAATTATACCAGCTATGTCACCTGTGCCCAACCAACAATCATTTGATACAGGTAACAGGGAGAAATGCTTCTGTCGATAATGCAATCTATCTATTTATTCTATCTATTTCACTGCTGAGGTCACATAATAGTCTGAAAGCAGTAGTGTTTTTTCCTCTGCCCTGGTTTCTCACAGCACCGGAAACAGATTTTTGTGCTCATGTTTTAATAATTATAACCAGGCTTAGTGCTACGTGATGTTGTCATTATTAATTAAACCCTTCTTCAGGAGTCTCCTGCAAACTGAAGTTTAGTCAAACTGAAAAGACACTTGGATTGACTTGTTTTTTTAAAATCATTAAGGTAATTACGTTCCCAATATATTAGATTATTTTTAAAAGGTTTAGCTATTGCTCAATAAGATTTAAAGTATTTGTTGCGCAGACAATGACACAGAATGAAGAACAATATGAAAACACGTTGCCTAGATGCAGTGGGGATCCAGTGAAACTGATCAAACAAGGAAGATACTTATAGTTTAACTATGAAATTATAAGTTAAATGCATGGATGAGATTGCCTTGAGTTCTTGCTAATAGCTATACTTGATTACAGCCTTTCACATCAGGTGTTTGCTCACTTAAATTGTTGGTGCACTTTTTCGCTTTCCAACAAACTGACTAATGACCATGCAACCACACTCAGTCTTCATTACTAATGCAAACCCTATTTAGCCTGCCTCTGTTGGCTTCTCGCTCCTCCGTGCCAACTCTCACACGTCCCAGTGGGAACAGAAAAAAACAGGGAATGCAATCCAAAGGTTTCCAAGGCAGCAGTGATTTTAGATGTGGAAAGAGGCTTTGCATTAAACGACAGGTGGAAAAGGTGTGTGGGGGGCATCAGTCTGTGATTCACACGCCGTTTATTAAAACCCTGTGCTGCAACCATTGTTTGTACTTTAGAATCTGTGTTTTTCTCATTTGTGAAGTCAGTATATTGCTCTCAGACTACATTAGGTGCTTGTGTAGAGATCCAGGTGCTGCAGTGCTTGGTGAGGCACAGCTGAATGGATTTTGTGTGTCACTCTGCCCCTTGCAACAGGGCTCTTACTGTGTGTATGATATGCTGGGTCAGGCTGTTGACATAAGCATCACTGGAGTGATGCATGTGTTATTGAGAGTTTTTGTGTGACTGTGCACTTTTCCAAGCCAGTTGATTGTCAGTAAGTCACCACAGACAAGTTTGTTTTCTTTGTGTTGCACGTCAGCACTTCTCTGTAGTAACTCAACTAGTCTTGCAGGTTACACACCAAATGAACTTGCTACTGCTTCTCATTGCAGCTACTATCTTTATGCTAATCATGTGCAAAATAAATAGTTGGCTTGTGATCAGTGCATTTGTGCAGGGCGATGCTCAGTGGGGAAATAACTGCATGTCTCATCATCTCATTCTATCCCAGTGTCATAGGGACTTGAAGATTATTGTTATTATGTAACATGATTAAGACTCATGAGATAATTCTAGAGCCAAATGACCAGATGGAGATTTTATATTACATTCCATTAGGCTGCAGACACTTTCTAATCGTGCATAGGTTAACAAAACTCTAGTATTACAATTAGTTGAGCATATGCAGGTAAAATGAAATAGTCCAACCTATGACCTTGAATTTTTATCATAGTTTTAGTCTGATTAAAGAATAAAAAAAACAAGGTCACAACTATTAAACTTTCTAAGATGATCTAAAACAAAGTCACGATCTTCATTAAACACAATCTTATACAAAGAGAAGGTGGAGAAAGTAAGTGGAACAGTGTTTTTAGTGTAACTAGTTCAATCTCCGTGGCCGTTGCGGTATTATTTTATAGTAGATTCCTTGATCTTTAAAGTCTTTGTCCTGCTGCATCACCTAACCCTGATCCCAAATCATGATGTTCCCTACACAGTACTTCACTGCTGAGCTGATGTTTTCATGGTCTGATGTTCTCTTTAAACCATGACCTGCCAGCAGAGCCCAGACCTCATTTAAACTAGACATTTTAAGAATTAGGCTGAATGGTCCAAAGTTTCCTTCTCGATATTGCACAGGTCTAATCCACTGGTACAGGACACATTTGCTTCAGGCTATTGCTCACAAAGGCGGTTTAATTAGTTATGAAAACGTTGTTTCAAATACTTTTTTGTCACTGTTGGTATTCGTGACTTTGAAGATCCTACCCCATTACATTACCTTTTCTTACCATTGTGTATATACTTTCGATAATTCTCTTCTGCCAGGTGATGATTTTCCAAGTTTAGGTCTTGAGCAATCTTGTGTGTGCTATGTACATTTCTATTTCTGTTTTCTAGCACATAGATATTGGTTATAATGGTAGCTATGAGTCAGCAGTAAAATGGACTATACCATATCTTGGTATCTTGTACATTTGATTTTGTGAAAAAATGGATGCTTTAAACCATTTCTTAACTGTGAATTCCTTTGTCCTTTATAACTTTCTCAAATGCCATGTGAGCACCATACAAAGGAAGAAAAAAGGAGCCTTTCGTTGAAAGAACTATGCGTTCAGCCCACCTCGTAAAAGCTGCCTTCTTGTTACATAAGTTGATTCTCCTTGTGTTACCCACGTGCATCGGTGTCCAGGCAGCCTGTTGCTGCTGATAGAACTTATTGTATGTACTGGGCACTGAGAGTATATGACAGTCACAGAGAATGCTCTGTGTGTTTTAGCTGTTGTTGCCATGAAAAGACAGGGGGGTTCGAACATGAAACCTGCCGTGGGGAAAGTTGATGCCTCGAGGCCTTCTAGCTGCTGGTTTCATACAGTTGTCTTGTAACTATTGGTGTCCTGCAGTGTCATGTGTTTGCTTTCCTGCATGTGTGACCATTCACATGCTTAGTAACCTAAGCATCCTTTAAGAGAATGGAAATGTTTGCTTGTTTGTTTGTTGCTTTTTGAATCTTTTCTGATTTGGCGGTGAAAAAATAATTTCTGTGTTTGGTTTAAGCCACTTTGAGTCATAGTTGGAGGAGTGTGTTCAGAAAGAGATGTAAGCTAACTTAAAGGAATTGCACAGATTTGGATACGTTTATTAAGTAATAGTAGTAAGCATTCGAGGAAGGCCTATTTATCGCTTACTTATTCACTCACTAAGAAACTGGTGCTAATCAGTTGCCAGAGGGGTGTGTTCCTTTTACATCCCTGACTCCCCTGATTTTAGCAATAAAACATTTCCCTTCCACAGGTATTGGCTTAGAGACTAGAAGCTCAGTAACTGGGGATACAAACACCTATGTGTGTTGTAGTGGACCATGATATACAGACTCTGCAGGCTGGTAGCTCTGGATTTTATGTGAAGAGACGGAGATAGATCGGCACGCCTCAGCACGCTATTGTTCCTGCCTACTTGCCATGAAAATGAAGAGCACACGGAGTTCTCTTGCCCCCTGGCCTTCCTGTGTCACTGCTGCACAGCTCCTATGGTAATGCTTTCATTGCCCGTTTCTGACACGAGTAATGTGAAGTACAAACTTGAGGTTGACCCAGTGTTAGGTGTGTTGAGTACACCACGATGTCTGAGACGAGTTTTGTGCTACGGGGTTGTATGGCGAAAACATTCTGAGATTCAGATTTCACAACATAATGAAGATAGGATGCTTGTGATGACTGATGTGTGCTAATCCAGCCAGACTTCTGCTTAGACGATTTGGTTTGTAAGGCTGCCTCTCACAGCTGTGGTAAATAGACAGTTGTCTGGAAGAGAATACAACTCCAGTTTAATTAGTGCTTTGCATGTGTGTACTGCAATACAGTTTAGCTTAGCATGCTAGTAAAGATCATAGTAATGCATTTAAACAAACATTAGCTGGTTTTGGCTTCACAGTATTAAAGCTTGTGCATTAAATCTACACGTATCCTTCACTGTAGGTGGTTATGAATTCTAAATTCTAACAATAGCAGAAGCATAAATCAAATCATTAGAATACATTTTGAAGAGTCACTATTGTGACAACAGAATAGGATTTAAGAAAATTAGAGGAAAAAGACACTAAATGTCATCTACTCTAATTGCCTAAATTTCAAGCTTTTTTTAGCTTTACATAAAACCCTAAAGCAACTGTAAACAATTACTGAACGATCAAGTTTCCTTCGTTTTCAGGCCTCTGCTCATCCTCCCTCTCTCTCACTTCCTTTACTCAGCAAAGTGTTAAAAAGACTCTTTCGAAAATTAATGTCCCAAAGTAGATGTTGTTAATCTCGCATCCTGCAGCTGTATTTGCAAATATTATTTCACTTCCACAACAGATCAAGTTTTTGTTTTGTGAATTTTCAGGTTTATCACTAATAAGAGATAAATGTAGAATAATTAAAATTTGGTTGTACTTTCTGTACCCTAATAAAGTCTATTCTATTCAGTTATTTTCCTTTTAACAGTATGAATATGTAAAGAGATTTAGTTATAATGATGCCGTCTTTGTTTTCTGGTAACAGGAACCTCTGTTCGAATCTTGTTGCTCACTTAATCTCCTCCTGGAAACAGGTAGGTCCACAGTGTGTGTTGAATACAGGCTAGTAGCCCGAGGCTCTCGTGGTTAAAAGAAAATACCACTGTTTACCATGTTATTGAAGAGTACTCTGAGGGTGGAGAGTTTTAAATATTGAAGGTGGAGACTTTTAGCAGTCTTTTATTACATGTTTATGCATGTATAAGAAGAAGAACACACGTGGGAGAGTTGACAATGCTTCACGATTTTTTTAATGATTTGTGGTTATATGGGCAACATATTTTCAGTTTTACTATGTTTTGTTTTGTTGAATATTTCCTTTCTTTAGTGGTTTAAAGGCATGTCGCCACGGATGAAAGTTTCATGGTGTCAAAACTAGTGGATTGTTCAATACTCCAAAACCAGGAGCTGCTTTGCTTTTTCTTGGTCTCCTAAAGAGAGGGAAGACCCTCCCCCCACAAAACAAACAGTGGTTGTGGTTGCTTCGCCCCCCCCCCCCCCTGGATCCCTGTTCTTCAGTGTACCTGCAGCCACTAACTGGCTTTTATGCAAGTTCACGACTTGCTTTTTCTTTATTTGGTGGTTTACATTTCTATGGAACTAGTGTGCAACAGCAAGAATAGATGTTTTTTTTCAGAGGCTTGAAGGTAAAGACACACCAGTAGTGCATCAAACATTACTATATTATTGGCCAAAGTAGTAAATCTGTCATGACATGAATGTTGGTATGAGCAATATGCAGGGAGCTCCTTGATTTTAGATTCCACCACTTTCACTAGCATACACACGGACAAAATGTTTCACCAAGCTGCAGCACATCGGTACACTGTACTGGAGTGAATGTTTGAGTTGTTGGTTCTCTGCTGTGCCTGCTGATGCATACGATGAAGAATTCTCGTGTAGTCCATTCGCTCCAGCCCCAGCTAACCCCTCACTGACAAAGTGGCTTTTACTATCACATTACATTATATCGCATGGATGTGTATCTAAGTCCCATTGTCCTGAGCCACTGTTCCTGACATTGCATTCCCAAGCCTCTCAGATCCCCGTCTGACTTGCAGTACGAGGTTCAGTACTCACTACGAGGAAAAAGTCATATTTACAATGTTAACAATTGTTGAGATCAATATTGTGATATGCAATTAAAAAAAATATGCAATACGATAAGGGCACTTGCTTGCAAAATTACAATGAACACATAGTTTAATTCAAACTATAAAAGAATTTACATTTTCATAGGCGCTGTTTAATTTCTGTCCGTAAGGATGTTACATTAACATAAGTGACAGAGATGCAGGTTCAACTACATCTTCAGGTCCTGTGCATTAGTAGTTTAACTGTAGAAGATTTAATTTGATAGTGAAACCAGTGCCACAGTATTATGTTAAGAACAGTAAAGAGCATCCTATAATATTATTACTGGTCCTACACAGACTTCATTCAGGATTATTAGATCAACATAGATCAACATGAGGCAAAAATGAGTTAGAGAATGTCATGTCGACAGTTTCAACTGTTTTTAAGCTAAAAAACTGAGCTGCCGTTCTCACGTTAGTCAGCCGGTGAACTTTGAGGGAATAAGAGATGATTGGTACTTCAATTCGTGGACTAATCCATTTAAATTACTGCATTTTGCTTCATGTAATCGCACAGACCGATATTGTGTGCATTTAGATTCATAGTTCAGCCCTACTAGGCATTTATTAAAATCCATCAAATAGTTATTTGCCACAGTTTAAGGCAAAATATTCAATGAGTGAATATTGTGAAGTCACAACCTCGACACTATTGCTATTGAAGCTTGGTTGATTGTCTGAATGTCAAACTTCTTTACCTGTTTGTTCTACATGAGCATGCACCATGGTTCCATGTAGCAGGTATGTTGGGTAAATATAATACTAAAGGAGAAACAGTCTATCTATCTCAACCCTACTTAGCACCACAGGCTGGCCTCTGAATAGAGGTGTGCCTGTTCACTCTACATCCTTGAGAAAGGTTCCAGTGTAAATGTATTTGTAACAGCTGGTAAGGCCAAACAGGAATTAAAAAGACAAACAAGTAGCTTCATACTTTTATTGTGCAACTGCTCCACTGATGCACGTATCATGAACTTGCGTGTTTATGTCTAAACGTGGAATGTTTTAAAAGAAATAGGTGATGTGTGACATTCTTCCTGGAACTACTGCATCACCGTGGTTTTTATTGGCATTTTCACAAGAATAATATAAAAGGCAACAATCGACCTCTGTTTGCACAGTAAAATGACATCAGTTTGTAAAACACCCCATTGGTTGAACAGATCTAGATTAATCCAAGCTAATATTAGCTAAGTTTATTCCAGTAATGCAGGTAATAGTCCTATAAGAGACGAACCACACGCCAGCTTGTGTGGCCAGACTGTGCGGCCGCTGTGGTACAGGTCGCAGGAACCCAACAGGTATTAATTAAATTACTGAAGATGCTGATGCATAACCTACGACGATTAACTAGTAACCATTTAACTTTGCTTCACCCTGGATATTCAGGGATGATTATTTTAGCTTAACTGATCTTTTTAGCTTTACCTTGTTGCGTCTGCTGCTTCTCCTGAGGTAATTGGTCAGCTGCTGCATACATAGTGGTGAACAGCCCTAAATGGTCTCCTTCATTTTCTCACTAGACGGCTGCGTGCAGAGTAGGAAGTGCAAATTGCTGTGTTTACATTTCATTGTACATATTAATAAACCATGTAGAATTTCAGCAGCAGCGTCTTCTCTCTGGTGCATACATGTAGAGTGCATGTTCATGTGTCGATAGTTATCAGTTAATCTTCCCATCAGTAACACGGAGGCAGCTCTGTGTAAACGCAGTTCCATCGTAGAAATGGAGAGTTTGCATCTGAACAGTGTCTTTGAAGAAACCTGATGTTTTATATTAAAAGTTGTCTGTCTTGTTATTTTCCATGTTCTGGCAACGTCTAAGAGGTTAGGATAGCTCTGAATTTCTAGGGAAGAGGGAGATTAGAGAATAAATACGTCGTGCCAAAAAGCTTCCCACTGGGAGGTTTAGACCACTTGGATCCTGCTTTGGGATTTATCATAAGAACAGACCCAGATTGTGGTAAACGCAACAGGTCGGAATCATAGTTCTTCGGATAGAAGGCAGGAAACGGTGCTGATCTCTCAAATCAGCACAAAACATTACAGCTCCTAAGAACGTGAGCGGCTACACCACTGCAACCGCAGTCATTGTGAAGCGCAGGGTAGAAGAAATAAATCAAACCAAATAAATACATAATAATCATTCATCTTCAGCAGAAGGATGTTTGAGTTTATTTCCAGATAGAAGTTGGAGTTTGCCGGTGCAGATAAAGTGTGTTGTGAGTGTGAGAGAACTGTGGCTGGATTATGGCAGATCAGCAGGCTTCACAACAAACCGCAGCTCAACAGTATTCCATGCTTCAATGTGGAGGAAAATGCAAATACAAACAATACAAACATGCTTGCTCGTTGAAAGCCTGAGCTTCTGGGCTTTGCAGCCACCACCCCCCACTTCTCCTCTAAACAGTGACGGCATGTTTTTGTCTGCCTGGCAGATGCACTGGCCTACTTTTGCTGGTGAGCCCTGGCACATCTCCCTGTCCCACAATCCACTTCTGCCCACGTGGATCTTGGACTCTCTCTCTCCTCAGCTCTTTTTTCTCTCCATCTGTTTTTCTTTCCGTTTTGTGGAGGTGAATGTGTTGTGTGAATGTGGGTCTGCTTCAAAGTTTCTTCTAAAAAGATGTTCTTTCTTTATTTGCACTTTCAGCTACACCACAGCACCACATGCCTTTTATAAATAATACAGTAAAAAAACATCTCAAGACTCTCATCTGTCCTGGGGCAGACTCTTCATCACAGACAGACATCACATAGAACCACTGACGTCTGAGATTTCCTCCAGGCGAATCAAAGGCAGCAGCTAAGCAGTCTTGGCTCGGGTCGTATACTTATTGTTGCCGTGACACGGATGTGCTGTGTATACAGGGCAGAGTGACACACGTGAAGGTCGTGTGACGCAGGGCACTGAACAAACATCAACAGCTCATTGCTTTGAACACTTTTGGTCGTCAGATAGACATGTTGCCTGAGAAGAGATGAGAGCGTCATTTTTGCATGCCATGCAGCTGGTGATAATATTTAAATCCCAGCAGGCGGATAGATCTATCCTCAGCCTGCAGCATTGTCAGCTCAGTCAGTTGGTACAGTACAGTTGTCCACATGGCCTGAATGGCCCTAAAGCCAACAGGAAATATCAGGGGATTTGGCTGCTTGAAACTAGCACAGACGCGTATGAGGACGCGTAGCCAGTCTGTCTGTGTGCGTCTTTTCGCTGCGTTGCTTCTTTTAATGGTGTTACAGTGTGGATTTCTCTCATTTGTCAGGCTTTATAGTAGTAACCAAAAAGAAAAATGTCACTTTGTAGTTGTACTCTCATACAAGACGCAGTGGAGGCACTGGCCGTGCTCGTATGACATTATAACACGGTTCTTTAAAAAGTGTCGTTACTTTGAAATTCCCAGGTGCTTCCGAAGTGGAACAAGAAACGGAGAATGAGGAAGAGTGTATTTACAGGCTGCCGACTCATCAGCTTCGCCTCAGGCTCTTTCATCATTAGCTTGGCCTTGAGCCACATTGTATATTCCAGACACATTTATTCTTTCGGTGGTCCGTCCCCCTCCCACTGTTGCATAGCCGTCTGTTTTAGGAAGCAGGTCATAGCACGGCCTCAAGACCGATCAACACACAGGACGTTCCATTCATTCCCTGAGATGACTCTAAGCAAGGGGGCAGAATCTGACTCTTCTCTTCTCCTACCACTGTTTGGACTCGGATTAACGTGTAGCCCTGTAATAACGGGGCATGTGTGGTCTTGAGTTGCTTCACATATTTGAATGGAGATCTGTGACTCGGCAGGTTCACACTGCGGGAGTCAACTACAGTACGTTTGAATTTACTGTCCCGGAAGTTTGTTCAGGGTTGTTTACTTTACTGTGACGCGTTCACTTAAACCTGCGCTGTGGTATGTAATCGTTTTCACCCATGTGTGTTTACACACGTTTGTTTTTTATGCTGGTTATCTGAAGCCTTTAAATGATGATGATGATGATGATAACAAGCAAACATGAACACAGAATAGGATTTAGAGGAGAAAACAAATAAAGTTACAACATTGAGACTTTATTCTGTATGAAAAAACGCAGCCCTTTTCTCTCTGTAGAACTGGGAGGTGACCTACCTGTTAGGAACTGGCACCATGGGGCAGCTCCAGCAAAACCAGTGCAGCAACCTGGTTCATCATCTGCGGATGAGTTTTTAATGTGGACGCTGCATCGGAACTGTTTACAGTGAGATTGTCCCAACCAAAGAGAAAATGGTAGCTGACTTTTTCAGACTTTTAATAAGCTTGAAACACAGATTTTTGACAGGAATTTCCACGGTTGTTTCCACTGTGTTTGTTCTGTAGTTCATTAGAGGAAACATTTCTGCTCTGCCTGTTGTTGTTGTTATAGATGATATTTTGGTTTGTCTGCTATTTAACATAGGTTTGAGCTTTTGGAAGTAGAAATCTGACTTCACTGAACATTTCATTCAGCTATTTAATTACTAAATATGTACGTTGAATGTATTTGAATATGGCTTCTACCTGACGTGCCAACACCAACATAAAACTACGAATCACCATTTTTGCAGCACAAAGATTTCCTGTTGTCTGCTCTGACTTCCTACTGCAGTCTGTTACATAACATTGTGGCACCTTCGGTGAAATATGTGAAAGATATTTGAAACGCAACACAACATAGTTTCAAGCTATGGACCTAAGTTTAGACAGGAGCTCATATTAGCTCATTGGTTCATATTTACTGCATACTACTGTTCACTGCTGAGATGTTAGGTTTCCCTCAGTGTCTGCGTAGCCCCCTTCAGCATTTCTTGGGTGAGTGTATATTCTGAGATGCACATAGTAACATGTACAGCTTTTAAAACCACTCTCTCTCACATTTAATAGCCCCCTGCTCCTCAAATGTCCATTATAGACGGAGATGTTGTTGTATTTATTCCTCATCTTTACTGAACTGAACTCCACACATTGTCTTCGTTTATTCATTGTCCTCAGTATTTAATCACCTCAAACATTAATGGACAGAATGAGAAGCTGTCTGAGTGACAGGACACTGATTTGCACAGATGGTTGTCTCTGTGAGATGGTGAGTGCGTGTGCTTGCTGCTCACTTTCCTCTGACAGCCTGGCTGACAGGGTGCTAACATGACATGTGTCCTGCTCTCTGCTGACATCAGTATTTGACCGTTCAAGGGTAAGCGCTCCAGTTTCAGAGTAACATGCTTTTTGTTTCTGAGCTGTGTGTCTTTGTTTCTTGTGATGATCTGGTGTAACGTCACGTCGTGCCCTGTTTAAGTTTGCACTTTTAATTTCCATGGCGTATTTTCGCCTCCACGTTTGAGCTACTGTACACATGCACCCGCACGCTCACTACATGCAGCTTTAGAAATCATAATAAGTGCTTTGATGATGTATATCTAATGTCCAGTTTGGGCATTTTTTCCCGACTACTAGCCAGTGCTCAGAGCTCTAAAACAGTCTGATGGCTGACCTTTTAAAATCAAGTTAAACCTAGATGTAATTTGTAGGCAGGTTGTGGAAAACTGCATCATAGCGATGTGAACATGTCGAGACAGACTCCACTTGTTTTATTCCTCTCTTCATTTTGGTTTCACTGATAAGGTAACCAACTGAGAACCAGCTGTCCTGCTCTCTCCTGCATCATTTATTCAGTCTCTGCTTCCGTTGATGTTGATCAGTTCACTTTCTCATAAAATAATAAAACACTCGTAGCATGACCAGTATTAATGAATATAGAAGCAACATTTCTCATGTTTTTACACTGGCACAGATATTGTAAGTGAGTCTGTGGTCCAGGTCTCTCCTCTCAGTTGACCCAGTTGGCTTTGAACACACAGCAGCAAAAGGTAGCTGTGTTTTTTTGGGTGTTTTTTTGTGTAAATTATGAATATCTTTGGAAGCATAATTGGTGTTGACAGAAGGCCAAGACTGAGGAAGCAAAATATGAAGCTTAGAGTGATACATAAATGAAGAATTTGTCTTAAGTTGCTAGAATTGACGGAGACCGTGACGGAGAGAGAGAGAGAGAGAGCGCGCAGAAAGAAATGAGGATGAGGGAGTGGACTGGTTCACACAACAGAGTTCTGCTAGAGCAGATTCCAGGAAAACACACGTGAAAGTTGTTTTCTCTCTGACTAAAAAGTGTATATTCACACCTAATATCGCCCATTAACCCTTTGGTTTCACGTGCACATAAAGCCATCTTTGCTCCACTACAGTCACAGAGCTTCCGCTGCCTACACCCAAAGAGCTTCTGTCAGTTCCTCCACCCGAGGGACAAAAGGCTGACGTGATGTAGCAGCCTCAGCATCCTTTAATTCCCAGGGACCTGTTTCTTACAGAATGTCGTATTGTGATGTATTCATGTTTTTAATGTGTCTCTTTTTGTGCGGTGTGACATAATAATGTGTGTGTGTGTGTGTGTTTTTCAGGTACCCCAGTCAACATGTGTATTGTTCAGAGCAGAGCTTGTCTGGCCCAGGTCAGTCTGCCGGGAACAAAAACCCTGATGACCTCGAGCAGGAGCAGGACTCCACACAACACAAGGTTTGTAGTTGCATGGTTTTTGCAATATTTATTTATTTAGTTTAAACACTTCCTAAAATCAGTCAGTTTTAATGAACAATCTGCTGTTTGAATAATTATTTCAACGTACAATCTCAGTTAAACGATTTTCTTAATGTCTAAAACTACCAAACGCTTTGTAAAAATAATTTGACTGTTCAGTGTGGTTAATGTGGATGATTTCTGCATGACTGTGCAGTGGTGAGTAATAGTTTAGGCTGCTCGTGATGAAATGTATGTGTGAGCAAAACACCAAGTTGTGGGCAGAGTTGGGTCATGCACTAAGTGACCCACTAACCCCTGGTGGAAAGCTGGAGGCGGGAAGAGCGAAGGAGTAGCCACTAGAGAACAGGCATGATTGGTTATGGAGTAACGGTGTTACAAGTCTTTGTAACTCAACCTTTCACATCACCTCTGAGACTTCACAACCAGTGCAGTGTTTTTTAAATCGATAAATTAAATGTTAAAAAAGTAACAAAATTAAGTTTAAAGATGTTTGTGAACTCGCACACGTGTTAATTTGCAGGTGTTTAAATGTGAACAGTAAAGCAGAAAATGGATCCGTCAGTCGGCGCCTGTCGTCACCTCCATTCACAACAAAGGCTAAAATGGTCGTGTAAGAAAAGATGGGTGTGTCGTTAAATATTTGATACTGTCAGCTCTTGAATGGGCCCTCAATGGTTGGGTCGGCATGAACGATGGTGTGGGAGGTGTGTGTGTTTTGGTATGCATGTGTGAGCCCAGAAGAAGGAGAATCATTGTTTGTGGTCCAGCAACAAGCAGGCGTGCCAGAGCCGTTCAACAAGCCTGCCAGTCTGTCATTTGCCCTATAACACAGTCTTTGTCCATCAACAAAAGGCTTCTTCACAACCGGGGATGCAAAGACCTTTAACGTTTGACATTTTCACACAGAAATATGTTTGTTGAAATAAACATAATACACCGATAATGTTTTGCTGTGGTGTCAGGCAGCAATCTTTCTCCCACTGTTAATTATTTATAGTTCCTGTTCAACACCAAAGTGTTTCACATTATTCCCACTGTTTTCTTTTTGTTGCCCTAGGTGGTGGAGGAATGGTCGACACACACATCATATGATATGGGACTAGAGACGGAGAGAGCAGCACGAGAGAAGCTGGAAACACACGACAACATTAACCACGAACAGGTAGCATCACGTGTGCCAGATATTCCAATGACTGCGCAGCAACTATGAACCACGAGAGGTTCTCACACTGGGTTTAAATAAATATTTGGGACACTGGGTACATTTTCACTTGCAGAAATTCACAGCACCAGGAACATTATGTTGATAATCTGTGGTTATAATTATATAAAAGTCTGTTTTCTAAAATGATGTTTGCACATATTTAAGTTGTTTTGTTTTTGATTTCTAGACTGTGAATCCCCGGGAAGCTGCGGTGGAAGAGACCAACCCAGCCCTAGAGTCTGACACTGTACCTGTGGCTCTTGACCAAGAACCAACCCCAGACTCCCAAGCTGGTTTGGACCTGCAGAGTGACACTCAGGAAGATGACCAGAAAGTCCCACTGTCCTCCACCCCTGAACCTGTTCCAGTGTCCACAGATGGTCCAGCCTCAGCAGAAGTCGTCAATGACGGCCCCGCTCCACATCCCAGCCTGGACTCAAACCCAGCCACCTCCCCAGACGAAGCTAAAAACGCACCTACCTCACACATTGCTGACCCGACTCACACAAGGTAAGACGTGGTCTCTGGTATTACAAGGTGACTGTAACCGCAAGACGGTTACAAATTCCATCAGTTCAGTTCTCATAAATTATGATTAACTGTAAACATTTATTTTATTTATCTATTTATCTCCATCTGTCTGTTGCCTTTGGTGCTGCTTGTCTGTTCTGTTGCTTTCATTTACTTTATGTTATGTAACCAACGCAAATTAAAGATGCTCAAAGGAGAGCTGCTCTGACATCATCAACTTTTGTGGGCAGCACTGCGGAGTTGCACTGACCAAAAAAAAAGCCTCTCAAACTATGTAATGGAAGTTTCTGGCAAATGACCTGTGTGGACATGAGACTGTCTGCAGCAGCAGTCTACGTATGTTTAGGGTGAAACCTTCAGGAAGAAAGTGTCCGTTGCTCCGTAACGCTTTTTATTCAGTGGAGCACATCAGCTGCCCCAGTAACGAGTGACCTCCATCCCCTTTGTCCCTCTATTCTCATTCTTTCTCTCCCTCTCTCTCTCTTCTGCTGTCCCCAGACTGTATTTATTCATCCGCTTGTCCCCTTCCCCGCTCCCATCCTCCCTTGCCCTCTCTGCCTCTCACATGTACTCAGGTGTGGTAAACACCATGTCCTTTTTTCCCCTCAGTGCAGTGTGGGTTGCCAGTACAGGAGATGAACTCCCAGTAGACAACTTTGTCTTTGCTGAGCACTCTGATTCACAGTGCAAGGCCAATCCCCCCAAACTGGCAACCTGTGAAAGCTCCCCTTTTGGCAGCCCTCTCCTCAGGTGAGTTTCCACCCCCAGAAACCAATCAGAGCACAGAGACGGGTAATGAAGGTACGAGCTATACCTCTCTGTTGTGCGCGGTCGTCAACCACTGACCTCGCTCTCCGCTTTTTGAAATCTTTAATTTACTTTTTTTTACTTGTTTTGTCTGCTGACCACCAAGGAAATGAGAACATATAACATCATGTGTTCCACATTTGTTTTTCTTCACCCTTCTTCTTACCTTATTCCTCTCTTCCCCGTTTTCCTGTTTCTTCCCTCCAACTCATCTCTGAACCCCACTGGCTTGATCCTCGGCTGCAGTGTCGGTGAGGCGAACATAGAGGACCAGCAATTAGACCAGAGCCACTGTTCTGGTCCCAAAGCAGAGGTCCAACCCATTTCCAATGATGTGGACCAGGAACGACAACAGCAACTAGAGCAACAGGAGCTGGAAGAGGAGCCATCGGATTTGGACCATGAAAGCAACACCTCCCACCATCACCAGGAACAACAGCCTGTGGTTCCCAAATATTTAGACAAAACCCGAGAGGTAGGACTCCCTGACGAAAAGAAGTAGGAATCATTCTGACAAAAATACAAAGAAAAGGAAATGTAATAGAGACTTTAAAGTGCTGCAGGTATCATGATTCAACATTTGCCTGTGGGTTCAGACAGAAATAAAATCAAGTGGAAAACATTGCTGTGTGACTTCCTGTTCTATTTATTGATGTAGATCAGGAGACATTCGCTGGTATCCTGCTAATAAAAATGCCCTCAATCACAGCACAGCTGCTACAGATACTTCAACAGAGCAAAATATAATCTTTGACTTGAGACAAGTCTGCGTCTTTTCTCCCTGTATAGAGTCGTATACCATTATACAGATAACTGTTTGCTCGGTAGCCTTGAAAGTTATAAATATTCAGTGTGCACAGCTGCAGTAGCTAAGGGCAGCTTGTGCTGCGTCAGCTGGCCTTTGGTTACTTTCTTGTCATGGTTGAAGGATGATGAAAGCCAAGTGCATCCGGGGGAAGGTACCTCTTTTCATGGGGATTGTGTGCGCTGTGTATTTGCATATTATTGCTTTGACGTTGTGGACCCAGGGTCTGCTGACTAATCTGGATGTGGCTGGTGGAGTGTTTGCATAAGAGGCTGTCTGAGTTGGTGGATTTTTAGGATCAGACTCTCTTGAGGTCCAAAAGGACACTTATATAATCCATCAAAACATTATTCACAGCTGAGTGCATTTCAGTGCTTTAGTTGCCAGGGGCTAGTGGACTACCACGAACTGTGGAAGGGAGTCTCGTAGCGTGCAAGTCGCATAGTGGCTCATAGAACTTAATTATTGATATTTAGCTTGAAATATGCAACTGAGTTTATTTGCTTAAATTAAACAGCATCAGTAAATTAATACAATTATATTTGTTTTCTACCACAGGCGCTAATGTCAGTTATAAAAATGTCAGGAGACATTATGCACCAATAAACTACATGAACATAAATAAATAATATTTAATTACAACTACTATAGCTAATACCTTTAGACATTTGTCATACTAACAGTTGAAAAATGACCATTGGTCTTCATGACTGTTCTTCCACTGAACTCGGTGAAGCCTGCAGCAGATTAAATTCCTCTGTGCTTTGCATATGGAGGTTGTAGCATAATAAGGTGTTAATGGTCTTTGTGGTTCAGGCAGGAGATGTCAAGGAGACGGATCCCTCTGTGCCCAGTAAAGAAGACATTCCCACTTTTGATGAGTGGAAGAAACAAGTCATGGAGGTGGAGAAGGAGAAAAGTAAGTGGGTTCTTTTTTAAAAACAGTCTGAAGGCCTGCTTCAGAGTATCTTTGAGGATAACTTAAAGGTAGTTTGATGATGTCATGACCAGGAACAGGCCAATGCAGCCTTCACATATCAGTTTTAATCTTCATCTTCAGCCACTTCTTTGTGCATCGCTTCCTTTTTTGTGTTCGGTTCCTCTCTACCTCTCTCACCATCTCCCTCACACTTCTCTCTCGCTCTCTCTCTCTCTCTCTCCCTGTGCACGCAATGTGCAGTGGTTAGCAGAGCTCGTGTTTGTGTTGCGTAACTTTCTGGTTCTCTCTGAAGGGCCTAATGTAACGCTCCTTCCGTCCAGGTCAGTCTCTCCACACGTCTGCCAGTGGCAGCCCCCATCCAGTAAAGAAGGTTCAGAAAAACTTCAAGAATAACTACGCCTCTGTGGAGTGTGGTGCCAAGATACTCTCTGCCAACAATGAGGCCAAGGTACAAAAAACCCCAAACACATGGCACACTGAGGCCTGCTTCAAAGGATTTAACATTTAAGTTAAGCATTTGAACGTCAGGAATGTTGACTGCATTTAGCTTTTAAAATAAATAACTAAATAAATGAAAACGAATGATATTATTGTCCAGTGCAAATATACTCACACTCTCCTCCTTCTGGCTCTTGTTCAGAGCACTTCAGCTATTCTCATGGAGAATATGGATCTTTACATGCTAAACCCCTGCAGCAACAAAATATGGTGAGTGTTCTGTTACATGTGTATGTGACACAGCTGGAATCCGTTCTGTACTTTTCATGTGGGCTTTTCTTTTGATAAACCTTCTCTCTTCTCCTTGCACCAGGTTTGTGATAGAGCTCTGTGAGCCTATTCAAGTCAAGCAACTGGACATTGCGAACTTTGAGCTCTTCTCGTCCACGCCTAAAGACTTTTTAGTTTCCATCAGTGACAGGTATATTCCTCCTGTAGCTTGCATGTGTAGGCCTCACGGCAAATAGAAGGGTGTGGTGATAAGCAGGTTTTAGCTTTTACACAAACTTGTAATTATGACGGGCACTTCGTTTGCTAACTCAATTCTCCTTTGTGTGTATCTGTATAAATGCACCAATGTCATTCATAGGCTGTGGCCTAAGGATCGATGGTTTTACGTAATAGATTAAGAACGACTTTTTAATTCCAAGGTAGTAAAGCTTTCTGCAGAAATGTATTGAAAGGGTTTGTTTTTTTTTTAAATCAAATTAGCGATCACGCGTTCGCCACCTCCTCCAGGTGCACCGGTACCGTCTTTCTTACCGGCTCTAACTTTAGTGCATTCAGAGTGTGTGTTGTCTTTGTTTTGGATTTCACTGTGAGGATTTATTTCTAGCACTCTCTCACACCACAACTCATAAATTGCTCCCTCTGGCATGCGAGGTCAGACCTCTAGTCACATAGTGGCATTTGCACCCAGCGTTTGAGAACATGCCAGATTTCATTGTAAGCGCACATTCTCAGCTAACTTCTCCCTTGCTCTGTTTGCAGATATCCCACCAACAAGTGGGTAAAGCTGGGGACTTTCCATGCCCGTGATGAGCGCATAGTCCAGAGCTTCCCCCTGGATGAACAGCTTTATGCCAAATTTGTTAAGGTACGATCTCGTTTTACTGTTAGGACAGTTCGTTTGTGTCTCAGGGAGAGAGAGAGGACAGAGGACAAAATCTTAGTTGCATTACTTGCGTGTCAGCGGAGTCTGTTGTGTGAATCAGGCTGATGGTTTTTACAGTCAGGAAACGTGGTGTGATGTTAAAGGATTACAGTTAGTTGTTCTGTTCCTCTGCTGGACACCCAGTTCCCAGTGCTCGTAGGTTCAGTCACGCTCATAATTTTCCTGTTTCTGAGCGTGTTGGTCACTGTATTTACTCAGTCATGTAATGTGTGCGCCATCCCGAAAGACCAAACAGAGCAACAGTGTCTGTTCGTGGCACAAGTGATGTCTTAGGCGTGTACGAGTATTTTTAGCTTCCAGTCTTCTTGACTTTTCACGAGCAGTCTCTCCCCTCACACATCTGCAGACTTTATTTTCTGTTGTCCAACAGTTGATTAAGGCTAAGTTGAATTCCCTTTTTATGTGCTGACTGTGGGTGTTGTGTGGGTGCTT
The DNA here is from genome assembly GCA_032270685.1 of Microctenopoma stevenorrisi. Taxonomy (NCBI): domain Eukaryota; kingdom Metazoa; phylum Chordata; class Actinopteri; order Anabantiformes; family Anabantidae; genus Microctenopoma; species Microctenopoma stevenorrisi. The sequence goes on along the minus strand of JAUMTR010000019.1, from coordinate 5,675,487 downwards.
ACTGTGATTCATGTGCTTTGTTATGAAATCCTAGTGTTTTTATTACATAAACTGATTGTTTATTGTCAGAAAAGTTTCCGGATGAATTGCTTGGATCTAATTTACCAAGCTTGAGTCTCTCGTGTCTTATCCTGTCCCCAGCATGTCTGTCCTGTTTGGCTCATGCCTCTTACTCGCTGCTTACTAGAAACATCTCTTTAGCATCCTGCTTGTTATGGAACAGTGATGCAGCATATAGAACACCAGCAGTGTTCGACTTATGTGAACCAAACTGTGAACAGATGAGTGACTGGCTTGTAGCTTGAATCAGTCGTTACTGATTTCTTTTTCTCTCTCCTTCTATCCTCCTCCTGTCTTCCCCTCGCATCAGATGTTCATCAAGTACATAAAGGTTAGCACTCTCCTCTCTCTGCCCGGTTGTTATGATGCGCTTTAAAACACCCTCTTTTTATTTTTTTGAATGGGCATATACTAGAATGGGTTACCTTTGACAGAGCATCCATCCTCAATGCATGTGGAACCTAAAATAACTAGAACATGCACACAAATTTTCTTTTGTCAGTGCTTCATAATATCACTAATATTTGCACGATTGCTGGAGTTCAAGGACTGGGCATTCACCTGAATAACATATTGGGATGGACACTGTTGGTAAAGTGTGGGTGATGTTTGACTTTTAAGAGTTTGTCTGTATTCCCTGCAGGTTGAACTCCTCTCACACTTTGGTTCAGAACACTTCTGTCCCCTGAGTTTAATCAGGTAAGTCAGAATATTCTCTTTTATTCATAAGGAAAATTAAACGCTGGTGTGGGGGTGGGGGTACTTCAAACCACACACTGCTTTATTTAACCAGAAATCATTTTCAACAAGTCATTTGACGCAACACTGGAGAAAAATGTAGTGTACATGATGTACACAGGGCCCCAGAGGTAAAGCAGCAGCAGCCACATCCACTCAATGAAGGCTTTGTTAGTTTTCTTTATTTGTGTAGTGTACAGGCTTTTGTGCCAAGTTTGAAGCGTAGAATAACTACCCTATATCTTCTGTCCCAGATCATGAGGTTCATTTGTGAATGGGCTATATAAGTCATTTTACAAAGAGGTCAATGTAAATGTGTGTGAGAGAAACATGGTGTGTTTTGTGTAGGGTGTTTGGCACCAGCATGGTGGAGGAGTATGAGGAAATAGCGGATTCCCAGTACCCTTCAGAAAGACTAGAGTACCTGGATGAAGACTATGGTGAGCTGGCGACGTGTTGTCAAACAACAAACAAACATTAGTTGGTTTTAGGTAAAAAACAGAAGAATGTTAAAAAATTCAGTGACTGTGAATCATTATACTAGAATTTACACGGAGAGAATCAGATTACGTTCTCGCTCTTCAACACTGTGTTAGCTGTTATTATAAAAATGTGTCATATGATAATGACGCGATAGTGAATATGATGGAATTTAATATGTGTTATGTTTGTAGATGTTTGTATTTTACCAGCTGTATGTCTTTCTCTTGAAGATTATCCTCCCGGTTACCAACCATCGGAGGACAAGGCCTCTAAAAATCTGCTTGGCTCAGCGACTAGTACGTCCACACACACACACACACACACACACACACACACACACTACATTTAAGCACACACTCCCGAACAGAACGAATTAATAATATTATAGATTATTTTTAGAAATGTTTTCTCTGTGTTGGCATCACACACGCACGTACATATAGACTGGGGTTGGGATTATGGAAATGTTGCTGTTTGCACTAGATTTCTTTTCCCCTAAAAACCACACACATGTGCAAATTCAGTGGTGCCCTTCTGCCTGTTTAATGAGACCGGCCCAACACCCACACTAATTGCTTGCTCACAAATCTTCATCGTCAGGGTCCACCTGTAAAGAGCGCATGGTGTGACTTAAACCACGAATCTCACATTCTCAAAAATAACTGAGTTGTATGTGTGTGTTTGCTTTTTTCTTTAGATGCAATCCTTAACATGGTAAACAACATAGCTGCTAACGTGTTGGGCAGCAAGCCGGAGCTGGAGGGTGGAGCAAAAACAGGAGGTATGAGTCTTTAGTTCCCTCAGTCACGCGGCTTTACCTTTGTGTCTGAGGCTCCCTGGTGTAGAGCTTAACTTTGCTGGGTTTCAGCCCCCTGCAGCAACACAAACACGCTGATATAATTATTATCACTGGTACGTGAGAAAGCCGTTTGGTAGACGAGCATTTAACGCCATTCCTAACATAGCCTAGTTTTGATTGAAAGACGTGAACTTTACTCGGTTGTCAGTTTGACTTGTTGGTCAAGAAATAATTTTTATTTATCAACTTCATTCCCAGTTTAACACGTTTTATGCAGATTACTGATTTGTCCCAGTGCTGCTGCTGCTTCTCTAGATGTAGAAGTGGTGGGGAACACAAAAACATGGCCAACATCTGCACCACCCTCACAACAGACATTCATCACTGCTACATGTATGTGAACAGCACAGAGCTTTCGTTGGTGGAAACACTCTTGCTCACTTACAGTTTCTTTCTCAGACCTTTTGAAAATCCCTTTATATAAATATTATTCATTGAAATGTTCATTTCTACTGACCCATCTGGCTGTCCACATGTTGTTTAGATTAACTGGGCCTCTTTATTTGCTTCGTCTAAACATCTCCCTCCTTCTTCTTGTTCTTAAAGCCAGCCTATGTGTAGCCTGAATGGGTGTATATGTGCTGAGAGGGTCGGATGTTTATTTGACTGTTGGCAGGAGGTCCCCTGCAGCCTTTCAGCAGAACTTTGGCTATCTGTGTTTTATACTTGGCAGCATGCTTAGATGAATTCCATCCAAATTAGTTTAGTGAGTACAGAAGCTGTAGTTTTCATATGTAGTTGTTTAAACCAGGGACTCGGTACTGCTGGCTCTGTGCAGTTACATTTCTGGTTCACGTTTACACCTGCAGAATGAGGGAGCGAGTCAGTTCTGGCTGGACTAGACCGGTTCACTGTATTTCTAACATAACCAAACATGGACATGCAAGCCACGCTAAGCCGGTAAAAGGGGCTCTGTTGTTCACCGTTTCTCCTGCAGCCACAGAGGACCGCAAGGTTTAGCCACTGCTGCGTCACATGCTCTGCCTTTTCCTAAAACCCTTTGTGAGTTCAAATGTGCATGTGTGTTTCTCCAAATTCAAGATAATGCAACAGGAGAGGGGAATGAAAAGAAGGAAGGCGCAGACGTTTCACCTGAGCTGGCTGAAACCATTCACGACACTGCAGGGTAAGAACGGTTCAGTTAACTAGTCAACTACTGCTTACTTTACTTCTATAACTGTCCAAAAACAATTTGCTTCCCTGCTCCTCAGACTGGAGTCTGCCGAACCACAACAGCCTGCAGCTCAGGAGGACACTTTACCGCCTTCCCCCACATCATCTGGCTCACACGAGGACAGACAAATTGTCACTCTGGTAGAGGAGGAGGAGGAGGAGGAGGAGGAGGAGGAGGAATACGACGAGCCCAGACAGTCTACAGTTACTCTGATGGAGGAGGAGGGAGAGGAGGAGGAAGACAAGACGGAGGAGGGGACGAGGAGGGAGGCAGACAGGAACCAGTGGGAGAGTCCGATGTACTGTCCCTTCTCATCCCTGTCTTTCTCCTGCATGGCCACCCTACCGGAGCTGCTCCATCGATGGTGCTCCGCCCGTTTGGCCAAGGAGAGACTCCGCAGCCTTAGGCGGAGGCAGTTAAGTTCTCGAAAACATACTGATGAAAACACCCCTGTCCTCACCCGCACACCACCACAGATTCCTGTCCCAGTCCCCACACCAGTACAAGAAGTCCTACCTCTCACAGAAACGGCTCCTGAGCCCGAGGTGACGTTTATGGGGCAAAATGAGGGCAGACCTCTGAGTGAGGCGCACACTACTCAGACTCCTCTCACTCCAACACCCGATGCACACACTCCAGAGCTCAGCATCCTTCTAGAGCCAAGTAGAACCTCCTCCATCCCCCCTCACAGTCTCTCAGACGTTCACAGCTCTGAGACACGAGCGACGCCCACCAATGAGGCAGAGCCTGTCCCCACCCCGCCCCTCCACGCTATCTCTATCCCAGAGACGCAGCAGGCCAGCAGCGCCACCCCTACCGTTACCATCAGCACTCCCCCAAAGCCTGTGTCATATGAGACAGCACCTCCCGTGGTGTCTGTTGTCAAAGAGCAGCCTGTTCAGCCTCTGCCTACTGCGTCCAGGCCTGAGGACCTCATCCCCCCTCCCACAGAACTGCCAACAGCGCCCCCACTCACTGACACTCACACAGACGCTGTGAGGTTAGGTGCAGACAGTGGGGACTCACAGATCAGCGGGGAGCAGGTGGACTCTCAGACTAGTGAACCCCAGCGGGCGGAGGACACGGGGGATGAGGACCTGCTGAGCACTAATGGGAATGGAAACATCCCCCGGGCAGCTACCGACTTCTACGCAGAGCTGCAGAACGGGGGGGATTATAACGGTGGGAACGGCGTGTTGTTGAACGGTGGAGCGGTGCACGGCTCCAGCCAGAAGGAGAGCGTGTTCATGAGGCTTAACAACAGGATCAAAGCTCTGGAGATGAACATGAGCCTGTCCAGCCGCTACCTGGAGGAGCTCAGCCAGAGGTAAAACAATGGATCCTGAAGGGTAGTGGTAGAAACAATCGTAAAAGAGACTTCAAACGTTCTAGGAAGTGGTGCATGGTGATTTGTAATTTGTTCGTATGACAAGTTTTTCTCTTGTTCAGATATCGTAAGCAGATGGAGGAGATGCAGAGAGCGTTCAATAAGACCATCATCAAACTGCAGAACACCTCCCGCATTGCTGAGGAGCAGGTCAGTTTGCATTAACTCAGTCAGGCCAAAATAACTTATACACTATTATACAGTATTTGACAGTATGAACTGTATGTAATTTGTGTATTTTCAGGATCAGAAGCAGACAGATTCCATACAGGTCCTGCAGAGCCAGCTGGAGAACATAACTAAACTGATGTTTAATCTCACCACTACAGTCGGTCAGCTGCAGAGAGAGGTAACATACCTGCTCCTGTTCAGAACGAGTGTCTCAGACTTTTCTCCTGAGCTCCGCACATACGAACACAAACCAGAGTCAGCTGTGTTTTCTGCTGATGAATGATTTATACACGTTTGAAGTCTCACGGCCTTTGAACAGACAGTAGATAATCGCTGAAAGTTTGAAGAAATTAAACTGATCATGAAAAATGTTTCTTTTATATAAATAACTAAGGTGACTCCAGAAAGCTGTTGGATAAAGGGACATGACAAAAGTTTGTTCAGGAGTGGTTTCATTTTGATCTGGGCTTTGTGTGTAGATCAAAGGTCAATGACAACTTGTAACTAGTCTAACGTTATGTGGACCAAGCAAACATGATTTATAGCAATCCCAAATATTCCGGCTGGTCATTCCCAGAAGTGTTGGCATGTTTAGTGGCTGACTTCAATGGAAAAAGTCCTGCTGACCTTCACTGAAGGAAAACGTGGAAGGAAATCTTTCGCTAAAACACACAAGGACCTGACACACATATTTAATTTCATGACATTTACGCCGCACTTTCTCCTGCTGTTTACAAACAATAGAGAGTGGTTAGGTTTTACTAAAAGATATTCTGCACACTGATGATGGAAAAGTAGAAGGTGAGCTATCATTGGTAGAAGCCTTTATGAAAACGGTTACTTCCCATGTCGTCGCTAAACGACGTGCACGCACAGATTGTCCGACTTCTTCACTTGGTGTTTTTCTTTCTGTAGGTATCTGATCGTCAGAGCTACCTCGTGGTCTCTCTGGTTCTGTGTTTGTCTCTGGGCTTCCTGCTGTGTCTTCAGTGCTGCCGCGGCTCGTCTCCCAGCCCCAGCACCACCGCTGTTGTCGCCCTCCCCAAGAGCAACCACTACCCCAGCCCCAAAAGGTTTGTCAGTGTCATCTGTTGCCTGACGCTGCCTCTAACTGTAGGAAGTTGAGGTGGTGATAAAAACAGGACTTATGAATGTCAGTATTGTTTTTTCTCTGTCAGGTGTTTCTCTTCTTATGACGATATGAGCCTAAAGCGCAGAGTTACCTGTCCGCTGGTTCGCTCCAAGTCGTTCCATTTGTCCTCTACAGAAGGTAGGAGCCTCTCAAACATAAACACACACACACACTTTCTAAAAACTTTCCTCCTCTATTTTTATCTGCTGTGTTTCTCCTTCTGCCTTTGTGACAAAAACAAAAGTAACATCATGAAGTAAAACAAGTTGTAGCAGAACGCAAAGATCACCTTCTCGCTGCTGTAGTCTTTTTTTTTTTTTCTTTCCCAAGCTACCTGTGACAGACTATAACTTTCCACATCCAAGTCTTCACTCTCTCCACCTCTCATTCAGTCTACCTTCACTGCTTCCCTTCACACATGTTGCATGACTTTATATTCGGTGTTAAAGATGCATTGAGCAACTCAAGCCTACGCGAAAAGACTGTTAGAAGAATAAAGTCTTGTGAAACCTAAACTCCCCCGCTTTTCATTATCCCTCAGGTGTGTGTGTGTGTGTGTGTGTGTGTGTGTGTGTGTGAGAGAGAGGGAGTGTTCGCCCTTGAGGCTGAGAGGACCGTCATCGCCAGCTTGTGTCCACATGCAGGCTTTAAAGCGTGTAATAATAGAGCACATTGCTTTGCTGGCTCATGGTAGACATTTGCAAGTAGTGACACATAAGAAAACAACAAATGCTGTTGTGTGATTTTACCCTAATGTTATTGCGATGATACCGTTTGTACTGTCTTCTGTTCAGATATTGAGACCGCTTACATGATGCAGATTTATGTTTCATTAAAACTACTTGCAAGGTCACTTCATGCTTGTTACACGTATGTACTCCTGTTTGCCATTCCATCATTAACCTGGCCCCTCTCTCCCCTCCCCAGTAGGTCCAGATGACTTGTACATTGTAGAACCTCTAAGGTTTTCTCCAGAGAAAAAGGTACAGTGTCTGTTCTGACTGCTGCTGTTGGCCGTGATGGCCGCCTTACTTTTAAGTCCTGTCTGTTTTCTGGTGTCAGTCAGTCTGTACAATGAGTGTGATGAGGAGCTGGGGAGAGTTCAACGCGCTCCACGTGCCTGATACGTCTGTTAACCACTTCTTTGCAGCCACTGTGGGCGTATTATGTCACTTTGATGACAGTGTGAGCTTCACCGTGAGTCGGTGTAAATTTAAAAGTGTCACAAGCCAGTTTTTCAGTGACATACTGTATTTGGAGCGTGATGTACTGTGGTTGTCGGCTCATACTACTTTGCCCTGACTCCTTGGTGTGAACTCGATGAGCAAAAAAGTGGTTAATATGACTTTACAATATTAAATGTATCCTGGCTTCCTTTAAATGTTGTGTTAATTATTTTCTTCTTCTGTATTTTCTGTAGAAAAAGCGCTGCAAGACAAAGTCTTTGGACAAATTTGAGCCTCTAAAGACACCTGATCCCTCTGCTCTCTCTGCTCTGCTCACAAATGGGGATCCCAAGTTCAACGGCTTCCACCCATGCCTTCCTGCTCCACCCACTGCTCTTCCCCTTCCTCCGCCTCCCCTTCCTCCTCCCCTGCCACCACCTCCCCCTCCCTGCATAGAGGATGTCTCATCATTGCCCACTTGTACCACTAAGGAGTTTCCCTCAGAGACCAGCAGCTGCAGCTCATCCACTCACTCTGAAGAGTCCTTCACGAGCCGCCTCCCCCCTCCCTCTCCCGTCTTCCCATCTGACGGCCTGTGCAACGGCCACAGCCTGAATTTCACTCTGCAGCAGCCTCCCACCAAGTCGCGTCAGGAGAAGCGCACCGTGAAGCGACGGAAGTCGCGGCAGACAGAGCTGCAGTTCGCCCACGTGCCGGGAGGAAGCGTTGGTTCCCTGCCCAGCCTGCAGCACCTTATGAAGGGAAACAAAGACATTAGTGTCGGGACCATTGGGGTGACAGCCGTCACTGGACATGTCTGAAATGCTCACACTTCACCTGGACACAAGTTTCTGTTCACAACAATACTCGCACTGTATGGTAGCAGACTTATGAGATGGAGATGAGGGCTTACTGCATCCCAAAGAACCACATTTCCCGTGAGCACCCAGGCACACCGTGGGCCTGAAGCGGCAATGGCAGCAGTAGCTTAGCATCATCCAGTCCTCCTCCACTCCTGTCAAAGACCTGTTTACGGTTCTGTGCCTTTATAGCTATTCTATGGTTTAAAAACCTTAAATTTAAAGAACTGCCGATGAGAGAGACGCTGCGGCGGGGAGAGAAACAATAATGCAAGTCACAGTTATTAAATTGAAGATATTTTTTTGTTCTGGTAAAGCACATTGTCCCAGGACAGTTGAGGGCCACTGAGCTTTTCGTCCCCCCCCTTAGAGCACAGTGAGGAGAGATGCTGAAGTCGCGAGCAATGTTGCTGTTCTGCGATGAAATGTGTCATTAGGAGTTGAATTCAGAGCATGACAAACTTCTCCTCTTCTTTTCATATCCATCGCCACCTTTTCCTTTCATCTGTCCGCTCTTTGCATCGCATCCTAACACGACTGCAGGTGTTTGTGTGGGACCAGAGTGTTGACTGTTCGTGTCCGTCTTCGCCCTCTGTCTCCGTCAGTCGGTTCCAAACCAACCGTCAGAGCTGGATGAAGAAACTGTGTTAGTCCTCCCAGTTAAGTGTCCTGTTTGACCTGGTATTACAGTGACAATAGCAGCAGCCTCTAGATCCTTAATGTGCGCAGTGAATTGTTTGCTCTGCTTTGCTATTTTGGGCTGTGCCCATATGTTGCTCACACATCTCATGGCTGTGAGGGTAAAACAACTTCAAACAGGACTGATACAGGTGGTATTTATTCTTTTTCTGACGTTTTTTTATTATTTCATTCACTTATAACTGAGTCATGTTTCCCTCTTATCACTGCTGGTGTGTAGAATTCCCACAACCAGCATGGGGGAACAGGTTTCCCGTTGAGGGTGCAATGTACTGTACGAGCACATTGGGTAGCAAAGCAGAATGTTTACACTTCCATCACACACACACACACACACACACACACACACACACACACTCTCACTGGGACCCTGCAGTCGAGTCTGACAGACCAGTTTTATTTATCTATTTATTTATTTAAATGACTACAGATTTTTCTAACATAGGTACTGGCTTGCCAGGCTCCCAGTCCTGCAGCGTCACAGAGGTTTTCATAGAAATGTTACAGTGAACTACCGTACTGACACACGGCGAGACCACATCTCTTACTTTTCAAATGTTAGTCTGAGCCCTGATATTACATGAACCCGTAATTCTGTTTGCTTGAGCACATATAATGTGAGATAAGTCTGAAGGCAGTCACAGGTCCAGCAGCAGTCTATGTTTCAGACTGTTTTAGTATTGACCTGCTCGTTAGGATCATCATGCTGCTGCTTTTGTATGTGTTGGGAAGTCGGGTGTTTTATTATTGTCCTGTCCCGTGTGTGTGTGTGTTTTCGCATCTTTATTTGTTCACGACTGTCCCGCAGTAATATTCATTTGAAGCACTGTGGACAGTTCAGGTGTGCAAAGGATACTGCGTTTTGTTTGTTTTCAAATAATTTAACAGTTGTTTCTTTGTGTATGCACTTTCTGATCGGCTCTGTGTGGTTGGACATTTGAAAGACGGACGTTTTGCTTCTGATTAGAACGCCATTACCTCTGCAGCGCTCTTTCCAAAACGGTCACCTCTGACCGTCCATGTTGCACGACGTTCTCTTTGACTGCACAGAAACATTTTAACATCCTGCTTTTATTAATCACTCACCCTACATACGTGCATGTTTTTTTCTCTGTCTAGCTGATCTTCACCGTCATTGTTCACCTGCTCAGTCTGTTTGTTTCACTTTTGTCATTGCTCTTTGGCTTCGTGTGTGCGCCCCACCTTGAATGACAGATGTGTTCCGGGAGGAGAATGATGTGAATTGTTGTTGAACTAAGGGAACACAGTGAAGATTGGTATGGTTTCGAACACTATTGATGTGATTCTGTATGTTTGACATGCCGGGAGTTGTTAAATCCTTTTTGAATGTGTATGGTTTTATGTATGTGTGTAACCTGTATGCATGAGATTTATTTGGGGTGGTTGTCTGTTTCATGAGAAAGACTACTTTGACTCTACTTATCCCCAAACCACAGTGAATAGGGAGAAAGCCCTCAGAGAGGAGCTTGGTGTGCACTTTGTATGACTCTTTATGCCTTTTAATTTTTCTACCCTGTATGTTAAGTGCTATCTTTCCTTTCTTTCTCTCTCTCTCTTCCTCCGTCTGTGAGTTGCACAGTATTTTTGAGCAGGAGTGAGTTACTACACAAACTGTAGTGCCATTAGAAACTGTGAATTTCTAAATAAAATCTTTTTTGTCGTGACTTGTCTTTTACTGTTGTTTTTTATGTGCATATAGCTTAGTGTAAAGTTATGTTCAGGATGAACGCGCACAACTAACCTTCCAAATGTCTGGTGTAAAAATATGTGTAAAAGTAAAACCGCCACAGTGTTACATAATTAGCAGATGCACCAAATATTCGTATTGCAAGAATTATATCAGGTAATTAGGAGAAAATCTTTACAGATTGATGTGTAAGTGTATCGGATATATAGTATATTCTATATAGTTAGCCAGTGTGTACAATATGAAAAAGGGTCACACTCAAATTTAACAACACATTTCAGTCTGACGAAAAAGGTTTTTAGTTGCTGACCCTGTCACTCAACACTTTTAGACAATGATTCCTTATCCACAGCTACATGAAAGATCTTACTGTCTCCTTTTCACTCATACCAGCATTTATGTCTGCAGTGTAGCTTAACGGCAAATGGTAAACCTGAATGGATAGAGTTGACTGAGCGAGACAAAAAAAAAAAAGCATTTCACTAATACACTGCACCTCGTAGGAATACTACACATATCACTGAAGTTAAAGCTTTAACAGTTAAACTTGTTTAGTTGGTTAGTTTGTCCTGCAGTGACCAGAACGTTTCTGTCATGTGGTGCATGATGAATGACATAGTTTACGTATTGGAATATTACAGTTTATTACAGATTTGGGCTGATGATCCCGCTGTTCCTGCAGCCCAGCAGATCCAGGTATGTCCCTGAGTGAGACACCCAGCGCCAGCACCGACTGCTGACTGTGGCTGCTCACTGCTACCCCCAAGGCGGGATGGGTCACATGCAGAGAAGAAATTTTGTTGTAACATGTAAAAATGTATCAATGATAAAAAAAAAGTGGATTCTTCTTCAAGCTTGTCCCTGTAGCTGCTCCCTCGACTTTTTTTCTCATTTATACCTAAAAATGGCCCATCTGTAAAATGTTCTAGATCAGCCACTGCTAGGTTTATATCATTATAAGACAGTTTAGTGGACCGACATAAGATTCAAGATTCAAAACAGTTTATTAATCCCAGAGGGAAATTTTTTTGCCTAGATACAGCCGCTCTCATTTCAGAAAGATTAGAAGACCCACAACCATGAATAGCACCAACAAATATAAATACAAAAACAACATTAAGCATAACATTAATCTCTAGAGGTGTTGTTCCCTTTACAGAGGGAGGAATTGAAGAGTTTGATGGCCACAGGAAGAAATCATTTCCTGTGGAGCACTTGACATTGATGAGTCTGAACGTGCTCCTCTGTCCAGCCAGGACATGATTGAGAGGAGTTTGTAGAGCGTCCTCCTCTCAGCTACAACATGTAGAGGGTCCAGCTCCACACCAAGAACAGAACCAGCCCTCCTGATAAATTTGTCCAGTCTGTTAGTGTCAGCCACCTTCAAGCTGCTGCCCCAGGGCATGTCCATTGGCAAAAATTGAATAAATTAGCCAAATTTCTGAATGCCAACCTGCACTTAATATAAACAGTAGGAAACTTACTAGGACACCACAGCGCTGCTGCATGCTGGAGGAAAAACTAACAAAATAACTCAATGTAAAGTGTAGTAGACTAGCACCTCCGTGTCGTACGCTAGAGATGTTATATTTGTGCTATTCTATTCGTAGGAATAGTGGCACAAACACAAGTCCTCCGGCCACAGCGCGGCGCTGTGGCGCAGCCGGACACCGCCTCTTGTCCCGCTCCTCTCAGCGTCTTACGTTTGTCGACAACATGGAGGACGAGGTGGATGTTGACATCGAGGGAGATGAGTTTGAAAGCAGCAAAAAGTAAGAATGTGCATTCACGCTGGTTCACGCAGAGCAGCGTTTTGTGCTGCGAGCCACTGCGCGGACTAACAGCTGGAGCAGCCTGTCGCGCAGCTGGACGCTGCGTTCGCGTGTGCTGCGTTAATGACAGCTTCTTTTATTTGTGCTGCAGCGAGCTGGACGGAGCTGATTTGGTCCAGGAGCAGCTCTTACAGTCTACGTGGAGGAGCAGCGCAGGGATCCTGGTACGGGTGCATGAAGCTCGGGCTTTCCCCTGACCCCACTGTGGCTGTGACTGCTCGTGTTGTGACACTGTCTCTGTCTCTCTGTCTGTCTCTGTCTCTCTGTCTGTGGTGTAGCCGTGGGAGCTGGACAGCTCCATCAGCCCAGAGAACAGAGAAGTGATAGAGAAGATGCTGCTGGAGGAGCAGTATCCTTTCACTCACACCATATTATATTAGGGTTTATTACAGATTTAATAATGAAAGCAGTGAGTTCTGAACTGCTCCTACAGATACTATTTGACAGGTAACGCCAACCCGAATCATATTTGGGAAAGCGATGCCAACAACAAGCCCAAAGTGAAGAAGTGAGTCAAAGTCTTTCCTCCGTTCTGCAGCATTCACAGAAGCACCGTGCACCCACTCCTCATGTTGTTGCCATTCATGTCTGTTCAGGTCTCCGACCAAGACATCAGTCTCAGGTTCGTCTTTTCGCTGGTCCAAACAAGAGAAGGAGCTGTTTGAGGAAGGACTGGTGAGTCTGGAAACTTGCTATTGCTGCTGAGATAATACCTGTTTGTGAGTGTGTTGTCTAAATGTTTTCTTCTGCAGGCTCAGTTTGGTCGAAGATGGACTAAGATTGCCAAACTGGTGGGCAGCCGTACTGTTCTCCAGGTCAAGAGCTACGCTAGACAGTATTTCAAACACAAGGTGAGACTTGACCTTCCACCAGCTGCAGCCAAAGTAGCACTCGGGTCTACAGGCGGGCATCGGCAAACTCTTTTACCATCTGTATTTTCCTTTCAGACTAAATCTGAACCCAACGCTGCAGCTCCCTCTCCAGGTCCTGTGCCACAAAATCCTCAGACCACCTCCAGTCTTGTTAATGCTGTAACCAACGCTGTCCGTATAGAGAGGCTTTCTGATGACGAGGACGAAGACGTAGACATCACAGATGATCTGAGCGATGACGGAGAAGCTGACAGCAAACAGCAGGCTGTGGTGAAAACGGAGGTCTTCGAAGCAGAGCAGCTCACAGGCACCGAAGTCCAGGCGAGCAGCCCCCGAGACGAGCAGCGAGAAGGAGGTCGGAATGGGAAAAAGGACCATCGTAGCCACATCTCGCTTCCTCCTGCACAGCACCCTCAGTCCTTATCGTCACTCCCCTGCTCAGAGGAGTGTGGTGTTCCTGAACTAGACAAGAAAAGCCACCAGATGGATGAATGTGTTTTAAAGAAGCTTCAGGCAGGAGCGGGGACGGACTCGAAGCGAATGACTGATACTAACGAGGGTCTGTGTTCACCGTCTGAGAGCTCAGCGGAGACTGGTGACCTGATAGAGGCCTGTAGTCAGAGCACAGGTACAAACCACACACTTAATGTAAATAGAACATTTATTTTCTCTAGTAAAGCTCCACTGTTTTCATTTTTATCTTCCAGATTCGGCTGATAAAACAGAGCGCAGTGTGACTGATAGACCAGAGCAAGACCAGGTGGACGAAGAGGAGGAGCTTAAGATACCCGAGCAGGAAATCGAGATGGACATGGAGGTCATCACCGAGGAGGAGAAACAGGCTATCCCAGAGTTCTTTGAGGGGCGACCATCCAAGACCCCTGAAAGATATCTGAAGATCAGAAACTACATCCTGGACCAGTGGTGAGTGAACGCTGAATGACGGCTCTACGTTTTACTGGAAGGTGAGCTGGTGGTTTACTCCTGTTCTCGTTTGACAGGCTGAAGAGCAAACCCAGGTACCTTAACAAGACCTCGGTTCGCCCTGGTCTGAAGAACTGTGGCGACGTCAACTGCATTGGCAGAGTACACATGTACCTCGAACTGATTGGAGCCATAAACTTCGACTGCGGTAACTTCGCCGAGCCGATGGCAGCAGGTAGTTTTTATCTCTTTCAAATATGATTCCCCATCTTCACGTTTATCTCGTGCCTCACAGAGCAAGCAGTGTATAATCGCCCAAAGGTGGTGGACCGCTCCAAGCATAAGGAAGGCAAAGACGTCCTCGAGGCGTATCAGCTCGCCCAGAGACTTCAGAGCATGGTAGGTTTCCTCATAAGAGCATGTGACCTGGAAACCTTCAGGACCTTGAACTAACAAACGCGCGGTTGGTTGTAGCGGACCAGGAAGCGCCGCGTGAGGGACACGTGGGGAAATTGGCGTGACGCCAAAGATTTGGAAGGACAGACGTATGAGGTCTGGACACACACACACACACACACACACACGTTTTGTTATCCACATCAGTACGTTCACTGATTCCTGTACTGATGATGTTGCCATTAGCATTTTACTGCAGAAGAACTCGTGCTGCGGAGAGAGGAGATGAGGAAGCAGCCTAAACCGTGCAAGATGTCCAGATACAGCGGGTGAGCATGACGAAGCAATGCATCACGTAGCCGACCCTCCTCCCCCCACGGCCTGTATTTATACATATGATCTCCTCCACTAGGTCTGTCGATCCCTTCCAGCTGATTCCCTGCAGGTGCTTTGGGGAGGATGTACAGGTCAGTGCCATCCATTCCCCCATTCAGTGAGCAGACATGACCTATAAATCAGTGTTTCTCAAACTTGTGGAAAACCTGTGGGATAATTTTTCAGTGCCCTCTGGTCTGGTCCAAAATACCTCGGCCTACTTTCTGTCCCATTCTGTTCCTGAACAGAAATGATACATTTTAAAACCCAAACTCTGAGATAACGGATCAATCTGACGGCTCACCTTCTCCATGTCTCTTCTCTGGAAACACAAAAATATCTCCATGCTCTCCCAGCATGGGGACACACGCTCTGCATGATTTATACACTTTACATGGACGCAACAACTTTTTGTTATTACTTGTTTTTATTTTCCTACGTTTACCCCCATTTGAGAACCGCTGCTAATAATAGATTGTTCTCACCTGTAGCTGTTAACAAGTTTATCTTTTGTCTTTCGTTCAGGAACCGTTCCAGGTTATTGTTTGTGCAGAGACACTTCTCATCTTGGACATGGTATATTATACACATAAGTACACATATTGAATGACTACTAAATTATCATGGCTATTATTTGTGTTTTATTTTTCCTGCCTGAATTCCCTCTTCCTAAATATTCATCACTTCGTCCTCAGCATGCCCATGTGTCGCGGTGGGAAGTCATCGGCCTGCTGGGTGGAACTTTTAATGAGGCAGAGAAAGTTCTGAAGGTAGGAAAGAAACAGTCGGCAGCATGAGCATTTTATTTACTGCGTTTTCAGATACAAATGATTCTGTACGTTTGCAGATCTGTGCGGCGGAGCCATGTAACAGTGTAAGTACGGGTTTGCAGTGTGAGATGGACCCGGTCTCTCAGACGCAGGCCTGTGATGTGCTGGCGTCCCTCGGCTTCAGTGTGGTAGGTTGGTACCACTCGCATCCCTCCTTCCACCCGAACCCTTCAGTGCGGGACATAAACACACAGGATCAGTTCCAGGTAAGAAGGAATCGCAGGCTCCCACTGGATTTGCTTCACTTGCCAACAGATGTTCTGACTCTGTGTGCCCTAATTTTCCAGAGCTACTTCTCACGTGGCGGAGCCCCTTTCATCGGGATGATCGTGAGCCCATATGACCCAGCCAATCCCTCCCCCCACTCCCAAACCACCTGCTTGTTGGTGAAAGAGAGTCTAGAGCCTTTAGGTCCCCAGAGTGTGTATAACTCTGATACTTATATTGTAGGTCAGTAGTTTCTGTACAGAGTTTGTCCCCCCGGCTGAGTGTCTCTCCTCTCTGTTCCTCTGCAGAACTGCCCTACAGATTTGACTTCTTGTCATCACAAGACATTCCAGACTGGGAGCAGACGATGAGGAGAGCTCAGTGGATCATCCATAAATATTCAGAAACACCCGGGTGAGTAAGACCTGTCCACTCTGTGTCCTTTCAGAAACATATTCTTTTTTTTCATATTGAACATTTTAAACATTATTTTGCACTTTGGTCGGTCAGGAGTGTGCTGATGAGCAGATATTTCCGTAAAGACTCTCATCTCACCTGTCTGGAGAAGGTCAGTCCGGACAGTCGCTGCTACAGATTTCCAATCCAAATATCTGATTTACTTCTGCTGTAACTATCTCATTGTCTCTGCCTCCTCCAGATGCTGTCATCTCTAGCCAGGTACCTGGAGCCCCTGCCGGATGATGAGGGAGACTCGTTTCTCACCCAGATACAGGCTCTTTTCCACTCAGACTTTATTGCCAAGCAGCAACAGGAAGAGAGAGATTCTTTACCTCATACCTCATCCAGGCTACTGGACACAGGTGACCTTCCATTTGATGAGCTGCTGAGCGAGGAGAGATCCCAGGATGGCGACTCTGATCAGGATTCAGACAGAACGTCAGACGACAGTGTGCAGCTCACAACACAGACCAAAACCACAGAGACCCACAGCAACACAGTTTTACATCTAGGCTCAGTGTTATCACCTGAACATGACTATTTACAGTGATGCACTGTCTTCTCTGTATTTCTACACTACTGTGCTACTATTATTTATCTCAGTAGTATTCTAAACATTTATGTATCAGTATTACAAACACATTTAATCTCAATTAGGTTGTAATATATTTTCTGTTATAATTAGTATGTAATAGCATATTTTCAAATCAAAGCCTAATGACTGGTGTGTGCTTGTGCGAGTGAGACAGTGTGTGTGATGTGAAGCTTGCTTTTAAACGACAATAAAACTTTCTTTCCTAATACATGTTGTTTTATTATCTAACATATTTTATCTAATGTAAAATATACATTCCACTGGTAGTATTGTATTTTTACAATAACGCTTACAATTATTTTACACTAATGAAACCATAACTTCAGGTAAAAAAAAAAAAAATCCTACTGCGTAATTTAAACCGGAACGTTTCCTCTGCAGGTGTTTCTGGAGGGAAGTTGTTTGGAAGCGGCACTTGTGTTCCGGTGAGTGACGTTTTCACGCCGCAGTAAAACTAATGTTAAACGTTGTTTTGTTTGGGACAGACGCAAACATTTGGGACTTCCGCTGCTGGGTCGTGGTGACTAAACTCTCTGTACGCGAGCGGCCGCTGGAAGCACCGAGGCTGACAGCTGAGTTACGAGTCCTGTTTGCTGTCAAAAGTTAAAGTTAGTTTGTGTTCAGAGGAACGAGGATGATCATCCCTCTCACATAGCAGGAAGTCGTGTGTAGTTACAAAAAACCCCAGCAAGGACGATGGTCCTACTTTGTGTTAATCTCGCACGGACTCGGTTCTGTTGCCTTTCTGTTCACCTGACGCGAAAGGTCCGCGTCCACCAACAGACTGGACCTTTACAGAAGAGGTCACAGCCTGTGTCCTCTCAGATCAGCTGCCTCACAACAACAAACTCTGTCCACTCTGCGCCCGGGGTTTTCTCTAGCAACGCAGGACCGGCGTGTTTCCAGATAAGCTCCAGAACCACTTCACCTGCGAACCTTGGTTCCGTCCCGACACTGTGCCGACACCACTTCCACACCTCGGCCCGTCTGAGGGCTCTGCCGGCTCCTCTTCTGTGGATGCTGCTGAAACCTGCGCAGAAGCTCGTGGCTATAATACTGGGCAGGTATTAAACATACATTTACGTTTACTACGTGTGAAAGTAATTAGGCACAGGTTTCTGTAATTGTTCTTAAAATTTAATTTGCTTTTTAAATAACTCGCACGCAAAATGTTTTTTGTCAGCAGTTGTGTTAACTGTATTTCAATTAGAACAAATAAATAAATGAATGTACAAGTTGGTGCTATGTTCCTGTAATTAACTGGTAAAAAATAATTAAAGCACATGGACTGTGCTGGTATCATTTGGTGCACAATAACAACCCTAATCAGTGAGGATTCATTAATTACTTTTGAGTCACACTGAATCAGAGAAGTGAATTTGAAAAGAAAAAACTTATTTGATTGATTTGTTATGTAACAGAGTCACTGTTTCAGGCTCACTGGTCTGTCCTCATATTTGACTGTATCCTCCGGGTAGATACACGTCTAACATTTCTGAGCAGCACATTGTTATGAACATGTTTAGCCTGTTCTGACTGGGCTTTCTTGACCCGGCCTCATTTAGAGAAGAGAGTATTGATCTCAGCGGGTCTTCTGTAGGTTCCTACATTATTGAAAGGAACTTTTCTTTCTTCATGCCTTTTCTTTTTATTTTGAAAGTATGTAATTTTTTCAGACATGAAGGGAGTTTGAAGTGATTCTTTTCTTGTTATTCTAGCACTGTAGGCCAGTGTTTGATTGTAAATGGACTGTGTGAGCTACATAAAAAGCCCTCACAGACTTCCTGTTGCTGTTTGAAGGAGTATTAGGAAGTGGTGGGCAGCTCTACCAGACAACCGCCAGCAGCTCATGCGCGAATGGTTCTGGCAGCACCGCTGGCATTTGGCAGCAGGTGCAGGTGTGGCTATGGTGATTATAGCCCTCCTTCTCCTGACTCACCTGGATGAGTCCCCTCTGACAGGGCGGACACGCCTCCTGGTGTTCAGCAAGGATAACTACCTGGAGCTGGCAGCTCTGACTTCAGAGGCGGTGAGATGAGCGTGTTCGACCACATAGACGCAGAGATTTATATTTTCTTACACACATTTTTAGTGAAATTAGTGATGACAACTCACATTTAGTGACATAACGTAAATCCAGTTATTTGTGTATGCTTCAGTACATGGAAGAGTTTGCAGAATTGCTGGTCCCAGTCACTGACCCTCGCCACAAGTCGGTAGAGCTCGTGGTGCAGCACCTGGCAGCAAGTAACAAGGACATACCTGAAGTGTCTGATGTCAATTGGAGTGTCCATGTGGTGCAAAGTCCCAACATTAATGCCTTTGTCCTGCCGGTCAGTGGAGAAATTATTATGTGTTATTATGGAATTGCTTCCTTGCATCAATGTTTTTATGGAGGGAATGAACATGATAGTTCTCTTTAGATCTATTGCTCCTAAAAACTGAACAAAATGTATTTGTTTTTGTCTTGTCTATGACATATATGATCAATGTGTGACACATATAAACATGATATTATATAGACTGATGTAAATTGTCTGTCTTCATTGCTGAAGTAGTTATTCTCTCTTTTTCATACCTCCTAAAGAAAATGTGTTTATTTTCCTTCCGGTAGAACGGAAAAGTGTTCATGTTCACTGGGATGCTGGACGCTGTGGCGGACATTCACCAGCTCACTATTGTCCTGGGACACGAGATGGCTCATGCAATATTGTCACATTCGGTGAGTACTTAACGCGCAGAGAATACAGAAGCCTGTTTAGCCCTGTGAAGAATGAACATAGGAGTACTATATGAGGCCTGGGTGAATGTAGAGACCTTACCGTGCACGCAAACAGTAAAAAACAATGCTCAAGAGGAAAGTTATTTTCCTGAAGGTGCCTGATTTACACACAGAGAGACCTGACTATTCATCATCAGCCCTCCACCCTGTCTCAGAAGTATAATATTGACTGGAAGTGGCGTCGGCTGCACTGTTGTTGCATCAGCCTGTGATAAAGACTCACTGACAGTTACCTCCAAAAAACGATCTAATCCTCTCTGTGCTATGATGACCGGAGTCCTGTCAACCCTGGGCACTCTCTTGTTTTATTAATTCTCCACAGATGGCTGTTTTTACTCCAGCTATAAAGGCCCATTCTTCTTGTTCTAATGAAGTTGTGGGTGTTTCAAGCCTTTAAACATCCTCAGAGAAAATGCTTAAAGGAGATTTTAATTAGCTGCAGGGAATGAGCATTGATGGGGCTCAGTATTACCCAGTAGGTGTGCGCTATTGGATTGGCCGTTAAAACCTCTAAATCTGTTACAAAGTAAAAGTTCCACTAGACTAGATGGGAACGATCGATATGCTTCAGCTGCCTCGTTCATCTCCCCAGAACCTTTTACCTTTATTTTTCTCTCTTGATTCCATTTCTCTTCCACCCTTTCCTCTTTCTTCCCACATCTCCCCTCCCCAGGCAGAACAGGCCAGTCTGTCTCATGTTGTGGACCTCCTGTCCCTCATTCTGCTGACAGCCATCTGGGCCGTGTGTCCTCGGGACAGCCTGGCAGTGCTGGGGCACTGGGTGCAGAGCAAACTTACAGAGGTGTGACTCATTCCACAGACATTCATTGACAAGACACTAAGAACAATGCATAAACACACATTCTCATATCTTATTGAAATGTCTGAGTCTGGAAATTATTGCTCCAGGTGTGTCTTTGTACAACCTCATCAACTTTTTCTTCTTCTATTCTGCAGTTTATGTTCAGCCGTCCCTACAGTAGGAAACTGGAGGCTGAAGCAGACCAGGTCGGATTGCAATTGGCTGCTAAGGTATCCATATTTCTAATGTGGTATATATCACTGATTTAAAGTTATTTTTTTGTTCATCTTTCTCTTCAGTTTTTTTTTGTTTTCACATTTTTTTACGTTTTACCTCTGTCTCTGTTTTCTTGTGGTTGTTTGAACATCATCTTAGGCTTTTTGACTAGAACACGAGGTTTCAATGTAGTGGACATAATGCCAATTTCTGGAGCTTTACCCATACGAAATATAATATATATAGCTTTATGTAAATCCTAGTCTAAATACGTACGTATGTAGGGGTCAGGATTAGTTTTCAAGGAATTGTTAAATTTGTTTAGAATAAGTATTTGAAATTGGCCTTTTCTATCAAGTTCTGTAATACGTCTGTTGGACACTAGGGGGCACTGTTGTCAAACTAAACTGAACTCTGATGACAAGTCAGTACAGATTTTTATCTCAGGACTGGAGAGAAGGATGCCACATTGTGTCTGTGTTTCTGGTTACATGGGTCGTGTATGCTCCTATTCCAGGCTTGTGCGGATGTGCGAGCAGGCCCCGTGTTCTGGCAGCAAATGGCCGTTATAGACCAGCTGAATGGAAAGCCCGTTTTACCTGAGTGGTTGTCGACACACCCGTCGCACGAGAACAGATTCACTCAGCTGGACCGCCTCATGCCACAGGTACTAACACTCACCGTTCCGATTCCCTGCTTATTTCAAAGAACAGCAGGGATTAAAGGTAGCTCCTACCCGCAGCTGTGATTCATCTGTTTGTCTAAAGTAAAAGACTCTTTGATCCCCGTGTGTGAGGAGACAGCCTGCACCTGTCTAATGTTTAGAAGAAAGCGAATCAGCTGTAGGAGCTGTTGGAAGGAGTCTTAATAGAACTAATGAAGCGTCTGGAGAAATGTGTATCCACCTGCAGACATGGGGAGAGGAGGGCTGAGGGGAAGGAGAGACTTGGGGAGCAGAGGAAAAGACGCGGGGTTTTAGGAAGGCAGATTTGGCCACACAGGAGTCAGGATATCTGCTTAACTAAAACTTTTGCAGCCTTTTTGAGGAGTTGAGGAGGAGAAGGAAAGCAGCCCGCAGCTCGATGCCGCACCCTCCACGCCGAGACAATCAATGGTATCTTAAGGCTAAAAGGAAATCAACAAGCAGTTAAGGCAGCAACTTTTATGGCAAGAGTCAGCATCTGCAATGATTACGTCTCACATGTATCTGAGGCAGAGAGAGGGATAAACAGCGTATTATGCAGCAAAGATGTTAACCTTGAGCGTGAGCTGGACTTCTGTTACACTGTCAGATGTTTCCAGCGCAAAACACAAACAGATGGGTAAACCACTAATTGTCCATCAGGTGCCTGTGTTGTGTGTTATATGTATGTGCTTGTGCATCATATCATGTCCCTGTGTGGTAGATTCATCAGGTGTTGAGGCTGCAGCCACAGGCGCCAAAGTGATGAATACTGTTTTTTGGGGGATTCGTCTGAATTGTGCGTGTGCTGAGAAAACTCTCTGGCTCCGGCATCTGTAATACTCTCCTCACCCCGAACCGTTCGATCGCGAGCCGGTTAGCAGCTGAGCTCAGTCGGATGAAAGCGATGCATAATGTGGTGCTTTAACCTTGCGAGGAGTGACGGCATCGAGCTACTTAACCTGACTTCTGCGAGGGCACTCCACCTCCACCGGTGCACTCATCATCTTTAAGCAAAGCGCATTAAGTCCGGCGGTAGCATAACGGGGAGAGCGCGTTGAGTGGGAAGCTAAGTGCGTGTATGTGGCCAGAGTCTTGTAGGTGATACTAAGTGAGAGATTAGTGAGTGTGTGGGTGTGTGTGGGACAGGCAGAGGGAATGTCAGCGTGCTGGTCCAACCTGCATTCACTGATTGAAAGCGGAGGAGACATATTTGTAGCTACACTCACAGTATGGTTCTACTCACTTTTTAACTTGTCCAATACTTCTGACCAAAATCTGCAAAAACAATAGTATCAACCTGCTTCCGATTTGCCATTTGTGTTCAGCGAGTTAACATTCACTGTGACTCAGTGCTCTGCTGCGTCTTAGCACCTCCCTCACCACTGGAACAGCGCCGACATGGCTGCAGACACTTTGTGGTGTCCTACGTTGTGTCTGTGTCTTCATCCAAGTGCCTCTGTTTTTCTCTGTGTTTGTCTTTGTTTGTGTTTTGTTCTTTTACGTTCTGTGTTTGTAGTGTGGTGAAATTTACAACTTGTTCTGCAAACATAAACAAGAAATGGCTCCCAATCAAACCAACAAACACATTTATCTTTGCATTTGTAGCTCACATAATTCCCCTGTTTCTTTAAAGCTACTGCAGTAATATAGTTATGTGTGTCTGTCTGTTCCTCATTGTCTGTCCGTCCAGGCTCTGGATCTGAGGGAAAGCTGCACCTGTCCCGCTCTACCTGCTACTGACCCTCGTGTTGTTTTCTCCAAGAGTGTTCGTGTGCTGCTGGACCAAGAGAAAGGAAGGCCAGAGGGGGCAAACAAGTCCCACCTGTCCCACAGCCTGGCCTGAAAGACTGCTCTGCTCGGCCAAACTCTGCGTCCTGCTGTAAACGATGAGAGGCTTCATCCTAGTAGTAGTATCAGGGTGCAGACAACCAGCTGACCTCTAAAAACTGATGGGGAAAAAACGTTTTTTTATCTTTGTATATATTAAATTTTAGTGCCCCGGATGTAAATATGGTGCAATTAACATGTGTTATATACATACACAGTTTGTCCTTTTCACTGTTCTGGCACCTCACAGTGATAGCGATGTGAAAAGGTGAGCACAGTCTAAATCCTCCTCCCACACTCTGCTGACTGAACTTTAGAGAGCGGTATCCATGCCCGGTGACTACAAATACGCCACATTAATTAGATAACCTCAAACAGGGAAATTCAGAATTAATTAGTAAAGCTTCCATACATTGCAAGATTAATATGTGCATTATTCATCAGCGCACGGCCACAGACGAGAATAAGCACTTTATATGTGCATGTGGAAGGCTGCGTCCGTGGCAGGCCCCGGATATCTGCATTCTCTTTATGACTAGTATATTCACATGCCACACACACATTTCCTAGTCTGAGGACTTAATGGTGTGAATTTCTGCTGGGTTGTTTGCATGTTTTCCAGCCTCGTGCACAGGAATGCTAATATCTAGCATCAAGCTCTGAGAAATCTTTCATGGGATTTTGTAAAGTCTTATTTAACAAGGCCAGTTGACTGAGAAAACATTCTTATTCACAGCAACAGCCTGCGGGAGCAGTTGCACGGTGAGGAGGGGGGGCAGTTTTGGTCATATCTGGGTAATCTTTTGTGTATGTGTGTGTGTGGGTGCTGCTACGGAATAGAACACTTGGTTATACTGTGAAATCAAACAGGTCCTACTTTGTTTTTATTTATCTGTGTCATGCTTTTTAGATGCTGAGACTGTATCAGCCAGCCGGGCGTTAGAGTCTGCGTCTGTATTAGAGCAGGTAGCCAGTGAGTGGTTTTGTGCAATGAAAAGGCCGAGGGAAACGTTTTCACCTCACTTACCATCACTTATCTCTGCAGAAATGTGCTTTGTTAGCAAGTGGCAGCACAGTGGATGAAGAATGAGAGAACATATAGACAGCTGCATCACGCGGTTTCTCCTCTGTTGTTCGCATCTTTATTTCTGCGTGTTTGTATTAGCAGCAGCGACTCACCGATGCAGGCTACTGGGAAAATTCCTTCCTTCCCTCTCACAGCTGATCAGACAGATGTACAAATTTGGAAATCTCATAGACAAGATTACACCGAGCCAGTTGTAATCAAATGAAAAGCTGCTAGAATTCCCATCAGCCTGCCTCGCTGCAGTGTTTCTGTAGCGTCTGCCAACTGTTGCAAGTTTTTCTTGTTGAATACCAGATCAAGCTTGTGATATCCCTGTGCATTCTTGGGAATTTGGGCAACATCCAATTTCCATTTTGGACGTCCTTGACAAGACAAGAGCAAACTAAAAGCGAGTCCTCTGGTTTTTTTTGCTCTTCCTGGTGACACAGACATTTTTTTTTCATTCACTGTAATGATGACTTCCCGTTTCCTGGTCCCATTGTTTTGTGAATGCTGAAGCATCTGCATGCAGCTCCCTCACCACAGAGAATCTGGAACATGAGCAGGCAACAGATGACACACTCACACCCAGAGGTAATTGTAATGAGTGTGATACAATACACACACACTGCGCTGAGTAATTGTAGCCTACTGCTGGAGTCTAAACAATACTGCGACACAGGGCTTAATCAAGGAAAACAAAGAGACGGCAGTCAGATGGATTGAAAGGACAGAAATAGAAAATAGACAAAGTGGAACCGTGGGGATTGACAGGAGAAAAGAAAAGGTTTCGTTTGTGGAAGAACATCTCTTTGGTGTGATTTACATTTAAACTAAGATTTGATTTTTAATATGCTTCAGCTCTGATGCTGGATGGTAAAGTCGTCTTCTGTGTGCTTTCCCAGTTCACATACGTCGCCTCGGGCGGGACAAGATCTGTTCCACGAAGTGAGTTAGAAATCAGATATCTGCTTTATGTCTGTAAATTCACCTCCAGTCTCACATTGTATTCTGTGTATATATTCCTCTGCCCACTAGAGACATCAGACTGCTTCTGAGACCTCCGACAAACTGCTTGCAGGTATTTCAAGGTATTGACAAGTAAAGCGGCATTAAAAAGGGGAAGAAGGAGCAGTAAAGGCAGAACGCCACAACAGAGAAAGCAGAATTCATAACATAAGGGGCGGCTGTGGCTCGGGAGGTAGAGCAGTCACCTGCCAATCGGAAGATTGGTGGTTCGATTCCCGCCTCCTTCAGTCATATGTTGAAGTTTCCTTGGACAAGATACTGAACCCCAAGTAGGCGCCGGTGTGTCAGGTCAGCTGCATAGCAGCTCTGCCATCGGTGTATGAGTGTGTGTGAATGGGTGAATGAGAAGCAGTGTGAAGCGCTTTGAGTACCAGACTAGGTAGAAAAGCGCTATATAAGTGCAGACCATTTACCATTTACACAGACGGCAAAATTCAGAATGCTGTTTCCCCAACAAAAACACTCCCAGAGAGAGTCTAAGCAGTGAGCGAGCAGCCCAGCACATCTGTTGTGTAGGTGGCTGAATGATGTCCCAGAATGCAGTCTGGCTACCCTCTGACCTCCCTGTGGAGCGTTGCCCAAAGTGGCTCATCCACACTTCCATTTCTTGGAACCGCCCCGGCACAGACACACACACACACACACACACACACACAAGCAGCAGCGGGCTGCAGTGTGTAGAGGGAATATGGTGATGGAAATGTGTGTGTGTGTGTGGTTGTGGTAAAAGTTGCGGTGTCCTTCCGCTGTGCATTAATTATACATGTGGCATGTGGGTGTCTGATTGAAATGAATATTTTACTGCTTTTAATCACTGCCATTGCCAGAGTGATGGAGCATCTGGCTGTGTTACCTGGGTAATTAAAGATACTGTCTCACACACAGACATGTGCGTCTCAGAGGTTGTGTCTGCAGTATGAGACAGAAGTACTCCGGAGGTTTACTAATGAGTCCGAATTAGATTTGGAATGTTTTAAAGCAGTGGGACGCACAGAAAAATAAAGATTGCTCTTTCATTTTTGCTTTTGTCCGATTTAAATTTGCAAAAAGCTTTTTAGAAAACACAGGGGAATGGAAAGTCTCTTCTAGGTCATGTGGCTCGAATGTTGAGTTTAATATCATTATACTATTTTTTAAAGAGCAAGGTATGTTTGCTGTTGTCAGGTCTAACCACGTAGTGTTAGTGTGTTTACTCAGGTGGATCCACAAGTCCCAAACTATTCTTATATTTACAACCTTGAAAGGAAACAAATTACGAGGTTCGTCTGTTAGGCGCAACGTTTTCTGAATAAAACACTCTCAGCAGTCTGGGAGCAATATCCTCAATTTGTCACTTCCTGAGCACTAAACATAGTCTACCTGGCATCCAAATTTTATTTTTAGGAAATAGGGCAATGGTGGTTCTACCGTGTAGTGTGATCCGAGGTTGATAGCACAGAACATTTCCCCACATAAAAACCTGATGTCGCGCAGATCATGCTGCTGATACCTGCATTAGTCGTACAGTACATATCAAACAGCCCGAGAGAGCCACGATTCTTCCAGCGAAGCTTCAGAGAAAACTACAGGTAATTGAATCAAAAAATGTCTGATCAGTGGTTTTCAGTGTAGCTGAGCTTCTGTTGTGTGAACAGCGTTGCACTGGGTCATCAAGGCTATCTGGGGATTCTCTTTCAACACAGTACAGGTCCTGCTCTAATGGCTCCTCGTGTCCTCTCCTGTCTGTCTTATCCTCCTGATCTCTGTGTGTGTGTGTGTGTGTGTGTGTGTGTTCATGGTTGAACTGTTTCTTTTTTCATAGTCTGGCTGCTCTGATGCTATTAGAGATTAGGATGTTAACACAGTCCCTCATCTGACTGCATCGATCCCAACCCTCGCTGCGGAATGACATTAGTACTAACGTCGGGTACAAGCTTTGTAGCTCTCTCTTTACCACCCCCGCCCCCCCTTTTTACATCTGCTTCTCTGTCAGAGTTGATTTAAATTTGAATAACCAGCTTTCATGCCTGTCTTTCAGCGAGGAGAGGGTGCAGTCTAATGAAGGGAATGAAGCGGAGGAGATTGCAGAAGCAGAGTGGGACAAGAGGATGCAGATGAGACGATGTGAAATAGTTGAACGTTGACACGTCAGAGCCTTCGGTGTTTGAGCAGACGTGTCACGTTACTGCTGAGGGCGAGCACATTGCGATATCGACCAAGTTCTTTTCATGGACCCGTTAAGAAGAGCCACAGCACAGTTTACTCCAGAGCTGATGGTGACAAGTGAAATTGCAAATGTCACAACGATTTTGAAATTATATCAAATACATGCTGTGAGTAAGTAAGTAAGTGGAGACTTTTGTGTGTCTGCCGGTGTAAACGAAACAAAAAAAAGCACAGAGCCCCCCCCCCCCCCATTTCTCTGTCCATCAGTGCAGCCGTGCATTATATTCCTCGTCTCACCTCCTCTGTGATCCCCGTAAATCCATCACGGCAGCACATGAGAGAAGAATTCAGAACAAAACACTGTCAGTGAGTGTCAGGTAAATGCATCTAACTGTGACAAACCCGCTCGAGCGTTTAGACTCTGTACAACTGGTATGCACACAATGCACAGCCGCTTATGGCCACTGTGTGTTTTATCAAATATAAATACTTTTGTTCATGGATGAGGGCATCTGCCCACCTCTAACCTCTACCAACCTCTAACTGGTGATGCAAATGGATTAAT
This sequence comes from Microctenopoma stevenorrisi, assembly GCA_032270685.1. Classification (NCBI taxonomy): domain Eukaryota; kingdom Metazoa; phylum Chordata; class Actinopteri; order Anabantiformes; family Anabantidae; genus Microctenopoma; species Microctenopoma stevenorrisi. The sequence continues at coordinate 5,647,443 of JAUMTR010000019.1, read as the reverse complement.
ATACAAGTCTTCTAAGTTGGAAAAATGCTCCTAGTATTAGAATAAACCTTACGTCTATGCTAAAAGAAAATGAGGCTAAATCATTTATTTTGTTGTACATGGTTAGCACGTACAACGATACATACACACCAAATATTACCAAGTATTCTGAGTTTTCAAAACTAATTATTTTAAATATTATACATTATGAATGATGCTGTTGATCACATAAAAGTTCATTTCTAGTGCAGGTTTTAATAATCTAACTAGTAATTACCTGATTAACTAAATTAAATAATAGAGGTGCTGGAGTCATAAAGTAAAAATACACAAGTAAAGTACATGTACTACAAAACTGTACTGTAAGTACAATACTTTAACATATATTAATACATGTACCTATGTTCTACCTATGGTTTTGTTCACTAGTTAACTAGAAGTAAACATGCTAGAAAGATATTTTACCAGTTATTATACTAAAACATCATCTGTTGAGGAAAACAAGTTACATTTTTATACAGTTTATTAGGTTTAACGTTCTTTATTATGCAAAATGTAATATAATTTACACCTATTAGGCTTAAGTGTAAGACAAGTAATTTATGTATTTGTTATATTATATGATGTTATTTTCATATTTGTAATAATAATGAAAGTGCTTTACCATGCAATATTTGCAATAATATCATTTATTATATGATGTATTTGTACTTTTGATTCCAGGCTGCTGGTTTTTCACCTCTCATCTAGAACCAAAAATGAAAGAACAAAAAAGTGACTCTTCCTACTGGTGGCGACTGTGGGAGAAGGCATTACTGTCCATGTGTGTGCGTGCTGGGGAGAATGACTGAGTGTATATGTGCTTACAGCTACTTACCGGGGATAATATGAGGGATTAAGCATGGAATAAATTAGAATAATTTCACATTAATCCTTGAATGTTTGTTTCTGTGATGTTTGTTTTAAATTTGACGTTATAATTCCAGCTTACTGCCGGCGGAAACCAGCATAACATCTGAGGAAACCTTAATGCCAGCCACCATATGCTGTTAGCGAAACAAGTAGCGAAACAGACTGGTGCCAAAATCTTAGTGACTGGGAAACGGTGCAGGCGTCGCTTCGGTTTGAGTTTAGTAGAAGTCTGTGGGCTGTGCATGTTTAAAGATTAACTTTGATATCTGAGACATGAAAATCGCAAAGAAAAACATACAGAGCTCCTATTAAACCAAGAACCTACTCACATTATGCCTCAGAATCCTACAAATTGACCAAGAAAATGAAATTCCACAGTGTATGTGTGTGTGTGTGTGTGTGTGTGTGTGTGTCCCATTTAAGCATGCATGAAAATGTGTTGAACAAATGTTCAGTCTTATTTTTGCTCACCCACACATCTTCTCATTTCGCTTCCCCTTCAGTCATCCTCTCAGAAAACCCCATCTATCCATGCATCCGTCCATCGTCAGTGAGCTTAAGTAGTGCTGTCTGTTCTCTGTCTCGTTGCCATGGTTTCCATTATGCTTCCTGCCTGCTCTGGTTTGAAGGACAAAGTGCTGATGATGTTAGTACAGAGAGAGAGAGAAAGAGATAGATAGATAGACGTGTGTATACCTGCTCTGTGTTTTTTTTTTTGTCTCTGGTTGTTTAATGTCATCTCTCACATAACTCACACACACACACACACACACACACACACACGCGCACACACACACAGATTCGATCTGCATCCCATGATTCCAGAGGAGGTTAGAAAGGCAGCTCTACTCCCTTCATGTGAGATGTTCAGCTCTAGCAAGCCTTATCTCTTAACTGGTCAATAACCAGGTGGTGCCCCCCCCCATTCTTTGCACCAAACAAACCTGCACCAGACCTGCGTTGTGCTCAGTGACTGTGTACAGGCCGTCTGTGCTGCTAGTGTTTGTGTGGCGGCTTCAGGTTGTCAGAAATGAGGCTAAAACCACAGACTTTATTTAGCCGACCTGGTTGGAGAGTGAGGAATCACTGGAGGGGGCGAGGTGGTCGGAGAATGTGTGAAAACAGGAAAAACAGAAGCAGCATAATGGAAGGAAAGAAGGAGCTTAATCTCAATCCTCTCTCCACCACGCTCATCACCCCCTCCACTCTCCATGTCAACCCCCTACTCGTATTGTAGGGTTCTTAAGGCCTTCCTTAACTTTTAATAAGAGACTTTAATAAGTCCCCTGATCACAGCTTGGCCAACCAGGGCTTCTATATCAACACGGCTCAGCCTAATCTCACACTAAAATAGATCTGCGCCCTCCTCTCTTATGCTGAGTCCGTCTCCCTTCTTGCTGTTTTTCTCCACAGTTTTGTAGAAGTATTTGCAAAAACAACCTACTGCGAGATAAAGCACAGTTGTATTATCACGTTTGTCAACGGCAGTACACCACAGGAACGTGACTAACGGGACTAACATGAAGGTTTCTTAGAGAAAATACCTCAATTGCCACAATGAAGGCAAAAGTGAAAGTGTCAACATTAGATGAAGTCAGAATTAGGCTGCTTTGAGTTGCACTCTCTGCAGCCGGTGACATGTTGGGCCTTCTGTGACTGCGTCCATTCGCAGAGTCACTCAACTGCTCACACACACACACGCTCTCTGAGTTTCCAAAGTGGCTCCTAAAACGCGTTATGCATGCTTGGAGTTCAAGTCTCACGGTGAGCATGGTGATGCAGTGGTGCGTCTGTGTGTCACGCTTTAGTTTCAGTCTCTTTGGCCTACTTAGATGTGTTGTAAGTAGCACACTGAGCTCCTTTCACTTTCCCTGTGGACTCAGACTGAATAATTGAGTGGTGCTGAGGCAGGGTAATAAGCTACGCGGACGCTGTAATAACCTGCTGGACAGTGTATGTGTGTCAGACGGTGCTCGAGCGTATGGTCTGACTCCCAGGCTTGGGAAGCAGACACATGTTTAAGGGACCAGACATTTTTCTGTGATCATAGTGTTTTGTGCAGTTTGTTGTCAGACAGACTATTAAATATAAATTAATTAACTGATATGCGTAAATGTTTGAACGACGATTAGCAAATTTCAGCTATTCAGTGGCTGAAATGTCCTGTGAAATGATTTATTGTTAAATAATAATTATGATGGTAAATGGTCTGCACTTATATAGCGCTTTTCTACCTAGTCTGGTACTCAAAGTGCTTTACACTGCTTCTCATTCACCCATTCACACACACTCATACACCGATGGCAGAGCTGCTATGCAGCTGACCTGACACACCGGGGGCTACTTGGGGTTCAGTATCTTGTCCAAGGAAACTTCAACATATGACTGAAGGAAGGGAAGGGAATCGAACCACCAATCTTCCGATTGGCAGGCGACTGCTCTACCTCCCAAGCCACAGCCACCCCTGGTATATGACCCACTTTCATAGCATATGTTAGGGACATTTCTAGAACAGACATTATTATTTATGGCTCGTGATATATTGTGCTGTTGCTTATACCTGGCTCCATGCTTTTATTGTGACAGGATCTTGGAGCCACATTAACAACAATGATAACAAAGGTGATTTTGTTACTTCAAAAGGGAAATGCTGCTACAAACAGTATTTTTGTTCTGCCCCCCTGACTATTATGCTTCCTGCTCGTCCTTTGTGTGTCTGAGAATTATCCCCCGCTGTCAAATGGCACACACACACCTCCACGCTGCTACCAGTAACCCTCCACAGCTGAGTGACTCCCTGTGCTGCTGTGAGGCCAAACCAGCACCACTTAGATCACATCAATTCTTTAAGACATAGTCTTAAACGTAAAATATTTCAAAACCACTCCCCAGCGTGTCTCTGGCTGGTCCCTGTTCATCTCTCTGTCTGACTGAGTGACTGATAGGCTGCTTGTTGGATTGATTTGCTGATATCATATTCAAAAGTAAATTGTGTGTTAGCAAGATGTGACGCTGTATTTGTGCATCTTTCGCAGATGAAAGCAATGCCTCATGGTTACAGAGAAATGACAAAGTCATTTATCAAAAAGTTATACTTGACAACTGTGGTTTTCTGCGTTTGTGAGTCTGTTTTTGTGTTGCCTTTGTGTACACATGTTCTTAGATCTAGAACTTTTACATGGGGGCCAAAGGAGTGACAGGAGGTCTAGGCAGGGTGGCAATGTTGGACCTCCTCAGTAAAGTATGTGAAAATCTCTGCTAACAAACCCGTAGCAGAAAGAAAAAGCTTCAGAAGAGTCTAACCCACCCTAACTATTCTCTCTATGATAAGATAAGATAAGACTTTATTGATCCCACATCAGGGAAATTGGTGTATTATCACCGCTCCAGACAGAATACAACAACACAGTATAAAAAGTATAAAAAGGAAAGTCAATGAAATGAAACAAATGAAATAATGAGATGAAAGATAAGATATATATGTTAAAAACAACGTGCAGCAATAGCCCTAATAATTATCTGCTACATGATGCTACTCCACAACTATGTGTCCGTGTCGTAGTGAATTATTATTTATCATTGGATGCTGATGTTCCATCCACATATTGTGACTGTATGTCCCTCATCATTCACATTATATACAACATCAGAGTAAAACACAAACACAAAGCCTGTTAAACAACTGTAACATAATGTAATGAAATGAACTCAGTCTCATGTTATTTAGGCTGCTAATGATCTCAGGTGGTTGCATGCTCAATGCTTGCACAACAGATCAAAAAACTAGACACAAAATATGCGTTGGTTTAGATAAATGTGAGTTTGCAGACGTTTGTGTGAAATTATCTGACCTTGTTCTTGGAGCTGGCGTCTGTCTCCATGTTTCCTGAACAAAGCAGTACTGGAGTACTTGTACTACAGTGGTTGCTGTAGTCCCGTGTCCGGATTGTAATCTTCTTCATACTCATTCTGAGCGGTTTTTGGTTTGTTTACAACATCTGTAAATGCTGTAAATAATATCTGAATGCTTTATAGTTTAAAACATTGTATTGATAATGGTGCTGTTTGTGTAAATTGGGTTGTTTTCATCTGTGGGAGAAGTTTCAGCTTTTACTGAAGCTGGTTTTGTCATTGTGTAGTGTTTACCACAGTGCTCTGATTACAAGCAACAAGGACCTGCTCGTTTCTGTCCTGCTCTGTGAAATCTGTTCTCATGTTATTTGTTATTTGCTCGTGTCCTCTTGGCCACCTACGTCCCTCTCCTATTCTCGTCCTTGTCAATCTGTCCACATCCCCATTTGGTTTTTTGACATTTATCCATCCTTGTGTGACAGGAAATAACACACTGTCATTCAGTCACCTTGTTGCTTGGCTTTGGTAGCTCCGCTAACAAGATCACCCTGTTACCCAGCTAACTAACCTCTGATATCTCACGCACACTGAGTTAAAGCTGTCCGTGTGATGGATGTGCCCTCTCAGACAGAACTGCTGCGTGTTGCATCTCAACCTCCGGCTCACCTTCAGCCCAGACACTCACACTGCTCTGTGTTGAATGAGCGTTTGATTGTGAATACCGTTCCGTAAAAAATCTCTCAGTATGTAAATAAACTGAGCAAAACAACATATGAAGACACCAGGAGTCTTACCTCATCTCGCACAGACACACTCTCTCACGGGCTCCTACTGGCTGATAAAGACCTTTTTGGCAGAGGCTCTCCTTTGTGCTGTGGACTCATTAATGCTCTGAGTGTGTCCCTGTTACTGAGGACTAAGCCCTCAGCTCTTATCAACAGCACCAGGCCTGGTCGTCACACACACACACACACACACACACACACAGAGTGTGGATAAGTTGCCAACATCAGCTCCGATATCCCTTACAGGACAATGATAGACACCCTCTCTCCCATCCCACTGTCACAGACATGGATATTGTGTGTGTGTGTGTGTGTGTTGATGGGATAAACTGTTTTCCAATGGATCCATTTGTATTTCTTTATCCATCTGTAGAGTAGATGTGATGAATTGGTAATTCTGGTGTGAACCTGTGCCGTGCTGGGTGTGTTATGTCACCGTGACACACCCAGGTCAGCTCAGGCTGCATTCTCACAAAGATTTGTTGCTTGGGGTGTGTGTGTGGTTTCATTGACTGTGAGACATAGACGTCCATTCCTGGAAGTCCAGATGGAGACAGTGTGAGGTATTATATGTCAAAACACCACGATGGTCTGTAATACTCAAACCTCTCTGGAACTTTATCCTATGTTGTTGTTACACGTGGTGACTTGGAGGTGAATGACACTGTTTGTTTCTGTTACAACAGGAATGTGTACTTCACCAGGAATTGATCCCCTGGACGACGTCATGCTGTGTTGCAGAATAAGTTGGAACAGATTCAGTTTCTCTCTCTAATCCGAAGCAGTGCTGGACCCCTGTGGCGCAAGTCACAGTAGTTCCTGGTTTAGTGAGGACAGTGTGCTTTCTTGCTCTTTTAGGTTGCTTTGTGTGCAAATAGTTTTTCATGTATTGTCTGAACCCTCAGGAGACTAGACCTACTCAGCTGAGTGAATTATTACTTTATCCCCTGGGAAAGCAGAGGTGACGGGCAACACGCAGTCCCCACCACCGCTCTGTGCCCCTTCCACAACTCAGGCGTTCATACCCCGCTTTGCATACTGAAGACGTCTTGCCTTAGTGCAGAGGACCTGGAATCGCCCTCGAGGAACTAAAAACATTGAATCTCATATGTTTTCTGTTTCCTACACATATTAATAAAAGAACAACATGCAGTCGTAGGAACTGCCCTTTTTTACTGTAGTATTTTTCTTTTTAATGTTTCATTAGGAAAAAAATGCTCTATTAAAAAGTCAGGTTTTCAGGAATGTTATGTAGTGACCTCATTTTCAATTTATGCGTCTTAACAAATGTTATTATGGGCTTTGAATGGATTTTATTGGCCCCCGGAAGTCATGAAAATTGTTCTGCTTGTTAAAGGCCTTTAAGTAAAAATATGCAAATGACCAAAACGGTTGTAATTGTAACAACAACAATGATATTTTTTTTTTACATCTCAGTGCTCTCAGTTCTCGATTTTAGCCTCGGGTTGTTTTGAAAGATGTACGGGACTGTTCTTTCGTCAAATCACTTTTTCCCCTCCGTCCAGCGCTTCCTCTTTACTCCTAATAAGAGCAGCAGACGTTGAATTTGCAGCATACAAAAATATTTTATTTCATCCTGAGCTTTTTAATCTCAGTTCTCTGTACAAGAGAACAAGTGGACCAGATGTCCTCTGGTGGGTTCAGATCTAATCATGTTGAAAGGCAGCCAGTGTAGCCTGCAGCACTCGATAATTGGTTGACCTTAGAAACACTCCAACTCATTCCGAGGATTTGATATTTTACGCCTGATGCTAAAATGCAGACAGTTGGTACTAACGACGGTTCTCCCTCTTTTACTGTCTAATTCATCAGATTGTCCTCCCAGGTTTAGACCAGTCAGCCGGCTGGCCACTTATTGGTAGGCTAATTAAAGACTGCACCTGGGACCTGGAGACATGGAGAGACAGAAAGGAGGGAAAGCTCTGTCAGTCATATAATACTGCAGAAGAGGCCAAACTTAAGACCGTCTGAAATGATAGTTTGATCAGTTTCACTGATCAGTATTTGTGCACTGCAGAAACTGCAGAGTGTGACTGTCTGTGTATTTGTGTATATTTTAGGTGGTCGATGGGTGAATGTGTGTTAGATTGCAACCCTTTGGGGTGTCTGCTTGCATGCATGTGTTCCTTTTGTCTGCTGAGAGAGTTCAGAAGCATCTCTTTAATTTGGTCTATAATTGAATCTGGCCCATGGGTATGCCATATACTACTGAGAGATGGCAGCAGATGAGAAAGGGATGCAAAGAAGTGGCGGGGGGGAGGAGAGGAGGACAAAAGGAGAAATGGCAGAGCAGGGAGGGAGTGGAGAAAGACAGGAGGTGGCATATGGATGGAAGATTAGAGTTTACAGGGGGGAGGGAAATGTAGAGGAGGCTGGGGGAGAACACGGCATTGCATCTTCAGTCATCTGTGAGACTTCATAAGTACTGGGTGCACGGGCGAGTGGCTGGCAGTCAAGTCAATATGACATATGAATATTGCAGGAGCCATTCTCTCCCCTCCCGCCCTCCTCAATTATTAATGTCTGGCTCAGTGTAGGCGCAACTTTTACTTCAGGCTTTCGTCCTCGCTGCTGCTGAAAACAAGTGAGAAACTCAGACAGATGGACAAACAGACATAATAACTACTCAGCAGACAGGTAGATGTGTAAGACAAAGGGTGACTCAGCACTCAGGGAGAAGAATGAGATGTGCTCCGCTCTGTCGTACTCTGTGATGTCACATATTTCTGCAAGAGAAATTGTTTTACTAGCTATTATCTGATGTGCGGTACCACCAAAAAAAGGAATGAGAGGTGCACTAGTACTTATCAATAGCCATAGGCATAACTGCAAGGCGTCAGTAACAAGCTGCTGAAGAAATGATCTCTTAATCACATGCATTAGACATACATACCTCCACTTTACAATGCACAGCGCTGTGCTCACTGCACGTACATTTCTCAGAATATGATCAAATGATTAGAATAAAATGAGCATGTGTTTAAGCATGGAAGTGTGGGGTCATTGAAGGAACGTAGCGAAATACCAAATGTCTGTTGATACGTCTGCGTGTTAGCAGTGTTGGGATGAAATCTTTTTGAAAGGTGTAGAAGGAACAACAGCTCATGGCCTTTATGTAAATCACGGTTGGAGTTGTGTGAGGGTGCTTGGTAAATATCAAGTTCACGGCGAATAAGGTGCCAAACGTAATATGTTTGTGTGCGTTGTTGGGAGAGGGTTGGGTCAGAGTGATTGACAGGGTGATGGTGTCAGCAAGCAACAGGTTCAGATACGGCCCAACCACTATAGGAGAACTCAGAAAAGAGATGTCAAGGTCTCCTATGCTGTTTGCGCACTAAACACAAACAGTCCCACACACTTATGCATGCACAAATTGACACACACACACACACACCACCACACAGACGCTGCTTGTGTTTTGAACGGTGACCTTGTTGGGCTGACAGTTAGCAGGAGCAACACCTCTCTTTGGCAACATCATCCGTTTGCTTAGAGCCCTGCAGTGTGTGTGTGTGTGTGTGTGTGTGTGTTTGCAGTGCCTGTACAGCTTTTGTTAAACTCTCATTGCCCTCGGTGAGTCATCAGTTACATGCAACTTGAAGAATTGGAGTCAAGAAAATCATGAGGAAGAAAGATGTTAATAAGCAACAGTGGGTTGCAGCAGATGAATCCAGAACTTTTCTCGTGTGCAGCTCTGCATTTGTTAAAATGTGTGTTTGCATGTTAAGTACTGTATGAACATACGAGTGTGTGTTGGTGGGCTTACACAGTGGATAATATACCCTTGCGTGTGCAGCAGTGTCCCTGCTGTTGCAGTGATTGACGAGGAACTGTGTGTGTGCAGTTGGAGCAGAGCTCAACCCATCTGACTGATCTGTAAATATTCCCTCTTTCTGCTGCCTCAGCAAGTCTCCACTGGAGCACAACGCATGGATCACATTGGCAGGGTACAGGCAGGGAGGGAGTAAGGGATGTGGGGAACGCTGGAGTAAAAAGCAAGTGTAAGGGAGTGAGATGGGGGCTCGGGAGAAAGTGTGGGAACTGGAGAAATGGTCGGAGCAGTGAAGTGTTAGCAGAGGAACGCGAGACGAGTGGGGCTACAGAGCTCTCTTCAGCACAGCTGGAACATTGGATCCTGAGGCCCTGTTGGACCACCGCCAGAACCACACAACCGCAAACACAGAGCATAGACTCCCTCTCTCTCCCCTGTTATCCTGTGGCTCCAGGCATCTCTGTCCCTCTCCACCGTGTTCCTGTTCTCTTAATCTATTTGCCTCACTGCGGATAATAGATGAAACAAAGAGAGGCCAATAGATGAATTCCTAGAGACTTTAAACGGGAGTTTGTTAATCAAGAGAAATGAAGGCAGAACGAAAACATGAAAAATTCAAAGCAGGTCAGAGGAGGGCGTCCGCTCTGCAGCTTCTGAAGTGTCTAAACTCTCTAAACAAAACACGGAGCCTGTCACCGACAAGCAATTTGCTTCGTGTCAAACTGAACTTTTACTTTTGCAGACGTTTGAGAAATCTAACAACAAAACCTCAGCCTGGTCTCGTCCTCTGTTTTCACTTGGCCTATCTCAGCAGTGTTGGTGAGGAGAGAACATTTGGCTGCATATTGATACTGAGGGCCCGTCCTGTAGTGCAGCGAGTTACTCTGCAATTTTCTGAAGTAAAATAACACATTAGTCATGACCTTTATGAATCTGTTTGACATTTCTCCCTGATGCACACATATACTCACAGCAGCGACACGCTCAGTGTTTGGGGCAGAACTAAAATCTCTTAAAACCACTTTGTAAGTTTGGTCCACTGGTTAATTCCATTCACTGTGAAATGAAATTGTGAGCTTCTGCGAGGGCTGGCCCGAGTCTTGATTCACAGGCCTGCAGCTCCTTTTAAAGGAGGATTTAAAAAGAGCAAAGGTTTGACACAAAGTGGCTTTGTTGATTACGTGAAATTAGGTCCTGCATATGAGCTTTTTACACTGCTCTGCTCTCATGCAAGACCCATCGCCCAAAAACCCACTAGCATTTCCATTGCGCTTTTGACAGAAGCGTATGACAATAGTTTTCCTGTGTGGTAATGTGATTACATTAACACGGGGAATAGAGCCAGTTGCTCCCAGAAAAGCTCGAATCAAACCAGCTGCTTTTCTGCATTTCACAATACTGACAAACACAAGTGGTCATCTCCAGTGTGGAACAAGAGCTTAGGGTTTCTGTTTGCACTCATAACTAGTCTTTTCTCCATGGTTTTGTGTGTGTAGCGTCTCAGGTCAGTTCCTCAGGCCAGTTCTTCAATAGCACTGATGTTAACATGGACATTAGGGCTATTGGGAAGAGTCGGTTCCGCCCCTCTTAGCTCTGAGTGCCTGTACATACAGTAAAGGGTCAGACTGAGCAAACCACACTTAACACTCACGCATGTAACTGCATGTGTGAGAAAACCAGGGAAAAGGGAAGCTGTTACCTCAACATGACCCCAAATTGTCTTTGTAATTACCAGATAACCTTTAATCAGACACTGAACTCATAAGCCCTTACCACGGGAATGTCACATTTAACCAGACAGTGACACATCCTTTGGCTCCACGCACATGCTGTATACGTGTGCCTACACACGCACACACACACACACACACACACACACACACACACACTCACACACATGCATACATGCATACATTGGAGAATGTGTTCTGTGTCCTGTCGCACCATAAATGTCATCTGACTGTAAAATTCAGGGGCCGGCTCTGTGCTCTTTACAGATCGTGTGGGTGGGATGGAAACATTCTGGGAAAAGATCAGCCTGTCACAATGTGTTGTCATCACGTATCAAGAACAACAGCGAGTGTGTATATGTTCATATAGGAACAAATTTGCTAAGTCTGTGGTACAGGTTTGATAAAAATAAATGTGCGCCATGCACACAGTATGTGATTATTGAAACACTATAAAATCATTGAATGAATGGGAACAATAGGAAGTCTATTGTGTAGATTAGGCTCAAACCCAGCAGGCATGAACTGTTACCACAACGAGACCCAATTCCCGCTTGTGTGTACCCACAGCGTCCCTTTGATCTCTCCTCCTCTGTCGCCCTGTCTCTGTTCTACACTCCTCCTCTGCACTTCCTTCCTGCTTCCTATCTGGCCCCTCTTTGAAAACAAACAACTTTTTTTTTTCCCTGACAGTCCATTTATAGGAAGCTAGATTGAAGCGTGTGAGCTGTAAGTGTTTTTCTAACAACACACACTATAAAGAGAAAAGAGACATGGCACTGGCGCACACACACACACGCACACACACACACACACACACACACACAGATATCATCAGGGAGCTGTTGTTTGTAATAAGGTTAAACTCTGCCCTGAATGTGGCCACCGAGGGAAGCTCCTGAGCTGTCATTTTCTTATTGGAGCTAAATGGATTTTCCAGTTTTATGCTGGGGGGTGGGGGGGCAGGAGGTGCTGTTTGACAGTGGACTCTCACTTAAAGTTTGATGGGGCTTGCTATGTCTTTAGGGGCTTTGTAATCATCTTCTGATTAATTTAAATATCCATGAATATTATAATGGAAGTGTCCGGATCTGTCCTGGATTCAATAAACAAAATGCTGGGATGATATGATTTTGAGAGCGAGATGGGATTTTAAAGTTTCCCGTACAGCAAATGCTTGTAGGATTTCAGATTAAGGAAAATGCTGATGCCATACACACACGTCCAGTGAATGTTATAGCGTACTGACGTCAAAGGGGAAAAATAACATGTTTGGCTGTTTTTGGCCCCTGCAGCAGGGGGGGGGGTTAATTTAACTAAAAATCAGTTTAAGTGTCAAACTGTCAACTCGGATCATGCAGACACGTGATGGTTTCTGAATCCTGAAGAGGTGTGTGACGGTGTGTGTGTGTGTGTGTGTGTGTGTGTGTGTGTGTGTGTGTGTGTAGCTTTGCTGGCTGTTCTGCATTGCAGCCTGATGCAGAGGTTTACTCGTTTACTGTAGTGGCTGCATCCCCCATCTGTGTGTGTGTGTGTGTGTGTGCGTGTGCGTGAAGATGTATGAACAGACACAGTCACATAGATATTCCCTCTGCATCTTGTGCTCTCGTCACGCCTCTCTGACTTTCTGTCATTGTCTGAATTTGAGATGAATACACACACACACACACACACACACACTTGCACAAAACCATGTGCACAAACACAGACACATAATATGCACTTGCTCAAATTACAGCACCGGCACAGACACGTTCTTCTTTAGTTTAGAGGACAATTTGTTCAGCATCTGTGAAATTAGACATGGGTTTACATTGTAGCCTTTTCAGTAGTGATCACTGTTATACAAGTCTGTGTGTGTCTGTGTGAATGTATTTGTGCATTTTATTCTGAGGAGGGCTGAACAAAACTCTGTTGTGGCAGACTGTCGGTAATTTTACTAAATCTAATGGTGTAATAAGTAAAAAGATACTTTACTCAGAGACACAGTATGTAGCTTTTTATTGATTTGTTTTTTCTTCTGGCAGAGATCTGCTTCAAAACGTAATGTGGTGAGATGCTGTCAGAACCTCCCGTGAAGTGAGGCACAGATATTTAGTTCTGAACGTGTCTGAATGAGGTTTACCATCCAACCACTTATGTGATTTTAATGATTGCAGCCTGATTTTTAAGTTCTTATTTATTGTAATTGATTATAACTAATACATGAAATGATGTGCAGGTCGTGGTGGAGTATATAGAAAGAGAGAGAAGGCTGGGCAGTGCAGGGTGGGTTGACTTCAGTCATGCGGCATAGCTCAAGTTGCATACGGTAACCACAGTGACTATTACAGTGTGTGGGTCTTTCTACGGTCTCCACTGTAGCAGAACATGTCTGTCAGAAGTGTTCTTCATACTTTCTTTGACCATGTTTTTAACGGTACGATTAATGTGTGCTGTGATTTACTATTATCAAACGTTTCTATATAGTGTCTGCTCATTTTCTGGTTGTTATATATTTGTTTGTGTGCAATTTTCCAGTCTCAGTTATTGTACTTAACTGTACTTACCGGGAGACTTAATAATTATAACAATTACCAAGCTAATGTCACTCACCTCTTCTACAGTCAGTTTGAAATTCTTTAATGTTACAGTCAGATAAACTCTGAATCAAAGAAAAGGGTCTGAACCCCTGCATCTGAGGAAATCCTTATTCAGAGAAGGAGCTAATTCTGTTTTAAACAAGTGACTGGCCTGAAATATACTGTGAGTTAGTGAACGACGCATGCAATGGACTACAGTGGTTGTGTTCTACAAATCCAATCAATAAAAGGAGGCAACTAAACTAAAACAGCTCATCATGATGAGTTTCTTCTAAAAATACACTTTGCCCAGCTGTATGACGTTCTTCTTTACCGGAGTTACGTAGTCTGTTGCTGCAGGAGGCATGTGTGGGAACATCTCGGGACCGTACTGAATCACAAACATACATTTGTGTGTGAGAGAGACTGGATTTCAAGTTAAATCAAAGCTGTCTGTGTGCTTGCTCCCTGAATCCCCTGTTGGCGAGAACTCTGTTTGTCTGGGAGCTAAAAGAGGCTGGTGAATTATTAAAGCTCGCTGAATCTTCACTCATAGAGAAACAGCGGACCACTGAGACAACGCACACACACACACACACACACACACACACACACACACACACACACACACACACACACACACACACACACACACAGAGTCAGTCCTATGCAACACCCAGAGGGAACCATACTCACAATTGCTACATATGAGGAGTGTTGACTGCTCATGCTGAGCAAAGCTGCTGGATTTCACTGTTTGCAATTGCAGATGGACTGCTGTAGCCTTCAAACATCCAACTACAGGCCACTACTACAACTCACTACAACAGGAAAATATCCTCCCATGTAGCCTGAACCCTGCTTCCAGAGTCAAGATTTATGAAGAACTCCTGCTGCCTTGTAATTTAATCCTTTTAAAAATCCATTCTCACGTTATTATATTTTAGTTTCTTTAGATAAACTAGATTATGTGGGAAAAGACAATTTGTGGTAAGTGGTTGGCTCATATTTGTGAGCGTTGGAGCAGCGTGTCACAATAAGCTTTGCTGTGGTACGAACATATACTGCAGGTGGAAGGAAAAATTGTTATGACAATGTTTGAGCATATTATTCCAATAAGCATTGGGGGAGATCAGCTGTGGTTTACGCAACCCTGTCCAGACCCAGGGGTTTAATTAGGGTTCTGAAAAGGAGTACATAGACTGTGTCTGAAGAGGAATCAGACAATCATCATCTAGATAGCACAGCAAACATCCTGTTACTGCTTCAGCTGCAGATCTACAAGGGGGTCGGGGCTGCTGTAGAGCCTTGCCCCGGCAGCTGCCCCCCAACTTTCAACCTCAAAATCATATTTGTTCAAAGTAATTGCTTGTTTGTCAAAAAGATTTAAAGATCTGATCCAGTTTCTATATACAGTAGTCATTTTCAATATTAACAATGTCTATACTGTATTTTAGATTAGAATTTGATGCTTAGAAATATTTCAAAAAAATATTAATTTCTGTTGTTGTGGAAAAAACTAAACACAATTAATTAGGGTGAGAGATGAAATAAAACCCATCGTCCGATCTGTCTTTTATAAGTTTATTTCCTTGCAAAGAA
>JAUMTR010000019.1:5591842-5632129 GCA_032270685.1 Microctenopoma stevenorrisi | reverse complement strand
TAAAAGACAGATCGGACGATGGGTTTTATTTCATCTCTCACCCTAATTAATTATGTTTAGTTTTTTCCACAACACTGTATGTGTCCAAACTTTTGACTGGAAGTGTATAGTTACCCAATAAGTTCCTTTTCAACTAACTAATGCACTGCTCACTTTGTTTTGTTGAAGCTGGAGTTTTTCGGATTAAGCAGTTAACCAAAGGAAAATGATTAAGTTAGTTAGTCATGACGCCATCATTAGGGTCACTTCATTTTGTATGATGTGAGAGTCGGTCAAAATCAACGAGAGTTAATAATCGATTAAACAATAACTACATTTGGATGGAACAGCAGCATCATAGAGATCATGCTCAGGGTGGGTTAGACTTCTTCAGCATTATTTAAATTTGTGGTGGTTGTAGTTATGCTCTCAACTCTTATGGTTATAGAAATACTCTGACATTTGTTTACTGTCTCCATAATGCTGAACTTACTGGAAGTGTTCCTGACATTCATAGATCACCTGTTACCACATGATCATCACTCAGTCAAACCAGTTTCAGCCATTTACTCTTTCCCGTTATTTACAGCACAAGCACTTTGTAACTTCTTACTGATTTAACAAATCAATCCTCAAACTGAATTCTAATAATCATATTAGCTGAATGAGCATTAACAGGATTGTTTTAGCCTTATATCAGCAAGATGGCCTGAATTACTTAAGCCACATTTGAAGAACAATGCCAGGGGCTCTCCATAGTGGGATAAGTTAATCACAAAAATGTTTACAAAACTCTCTCTTTTTAAAATGGATTAAACCTCCAGGCTCTGATTTTCTCATCCAACGTAACAAATGCCACCAATCTTCTTCTCCAGCAAGGTTGAAACAAATTCATTCAATTTGCTATTGCTGTTTGATCAGGGTCTACTATATAGTAATTATCCTTTAAGCTGCCCGGTCTACCACAGATTCTGTCTGCATTTACCATCATTTTCTAGTCTAGGGAAATGGCAGCTAATCTATTCGTGAAAAGCCTGTGGCAAGTTGCAGCATTGACTTCTGTGTGTGGCAGCGTCCATTGACTACCTCTAGTCAAGCTGGCATTCATTATCAGGCAGGTAATAACACAGAGCACTGGGTCTAACTCAACCGGCAGTGGACTCATTAATATAAACAGGACCCTAAACCCAAACTCAATTTAGTTGAAAGCCTCTTTGGAGGCAGGGGTTCAGTAAAGACTCTTCTCTTGTGTGCGTGTGTGTACGTCAGCGTGTGTGTGTGTAAGAAATGTATTAATCATTTCTCTCCCACAGCCCAACAAACCCGTACACAAACAGTGTTGAGTGTGTGCGCGTGCATTACAAAGCTCCAATTAGATAGCTGATCACTGGTGTATATTTAAGTAGTCACTCATCTCTCCTCCCTCCCCACCCCCACTCATATCTCTGCCATTAATGAGTCCAATTAGCACATGCTAATATTTACTTCGAACTAGCATTTGTGATTTATCACACTGTTCACGCTTTAAAATAAACAGTCTGAGTCATTTGTGTGTGTGTGTGTGTGTGTGTGTGTGTGTGTGTGTGTGTGCGCATGCACATATGTGTGCGTGGGTTTTCTCTCTTTATTCATGAAGGCATGTCAGCTCATTAGGCCCTCCTGTAGAGTAAGATCATCAGCAATGTGGGAAGAGAGAGGACAGAAGGAACATCACAGTATTCGGCGACGCAGACCCCCCCCCCCCGCCACATGTATCAGTCATTGATTTAAGGTGTGTGAATTTAAGGTGCGTGGCTGTTAAGGCGGGCAGCAGCACTGAAGTACATCACAGCTTGTATGGTGTCCCCTCCTCCCTGTGTGGGTTCGGGTACATCAAGTACTTTCTCCTCCCACCAACCAAAGATACGAATGTTAGGTGGACTGGTGACTCTAATTCGTCCGTAGTTCGCCCTGTGATAGACTGGCGACCTGTCCAGGGTGTATCCCGCCCTTTTTCCCGATGGGAGCCAGAGTAGGCTCCAGCTCTTCTGTGACCCTTAAGAGGACAAGCGTTTAGGATAATGGATGGATGGATTGACTGTAATGGGTACCACTCCACCACCATCAGATTAATGACATCCCGACACTGCAGCAGCCACTGGGAGGAGGATAGGGGGGAGGAGCAAGGAGATTAAATAAAGGGGAAAAGAAGATGCTCTTTTTTTAGGGTGGAATTGCTAGGAGGGACTTAAATGTGCTGCACAAACCGTTTTATAATACATTATATGGACAATACTTACAATACTTTGGTAGACCAAATGTCAGTGTTTCTCAACACAGGAACAGATTTCCCAAACCCTTGATTTTTACTTGCTCCATCCATATTTGTTCTGCACAGCTTTGACTTGATGCCATCAGAACCGGCAGGTCAACAGTAGGGTTGATACACGGAGCGGTTTCACAGTAAACCGTGGTAAAATCTCAACTGGTTACTGTTAGCATTTTGCTTTTTTCTTACACGCTGCAGGTAAAACAGCAGACTCTGCCAAGTAGATTAATACAGACTCCCCGGCTCTCGTGTGATATTATCTTTAGATACTGGACTGCAGCTGAGAATCGTCTTGTTGGCCTGCTGCCTCGTCATTACGCGAATGTTCAGAACATTTTAACAATACCTTGATAGTACTGATAACCATGGTAATGTTATGTCTTTATATATATTTAAATTCATTATGAGGTCAGGACAGAGGTCTGGACAGCAATGGTAGCGTATTGTGCTTAAAATGACCTTGTTATTGAAATACTCCATATTATAACAGCAGATTTGGTGGCATCACATGGGGTCATAATTGTCATTTTTATTTGGGCAAGTTGTCCTGCTCTGCTCCATATACAGTAAAGTAATGTGACATTACCAAGACCCCATTGGGAAAGTAATCCTTATTAAGAAAGTTTAGCTTGTAAATACACACATTTAGATCATATGATAAGTCTTGGTTGATAAGTTGTAGTAGGACGTTGTTCCTCAGAATCATCCCTGGTGTCACAGTAGGACTGATGGGATCACTGAAACGAATTTGTATAGTTGCTTCAATTTGAAAGATAATCGCATGGTGAGACCAAATCCTATCTGTGAACTCAACTACTCTTTCTTACCTAGAATATCCCCCACAGATTTAATATTTTCCGTATAAGCCTTTTAAATCTCATTCTGTGTGTTCTTGGAGTCTGTGCTGTGTTAGCCCTTTTTCCCTGTATGAATGAGACCGTGTGAGCCCCCATCAGCAGAGACGACTGGCCACGTTTACCCTTTGATCTCCAAAGCTGTGCTTGCTGACTGCTTGCTTCTCAAACACAAACCAGAGGGAGCTTTTTTTTTAAAAATTATTTCTTAACTTCAGCATTCCAGTACTGCACCTCATCCACTCCGGTCCCCTCACCTCACCCCTACCAGCCTCTCTCCCCTCTCGTCTCTGTCGCTCAGCAACCATCCGTAATTAATGAGCTTTTACAGTTCGATCTGATCTGCCTCAGGATTGGACACGTCTGATAAGCCGAATGGAATACACACACGGGCCTGCCCCTCTCTGCTCAGCACTGCCTGGAAATATAATTACTTGTGAATGAATACGCACACACGGACGCACACACAGCCACTTAAACACACACAGACAGAAAAAGCCCAGGTTAATACTAATCTTTTTCCTCTTCTCTGCACTAATTAGAAATGCACTGACGAAGATATTTGTTTGGGAAGTTGAATGACACTGTGCGCTGGTTGTTGTTATTATTCAGAGATTCAGAAACTTCGATAATTAAATCTATTTAATGATGCGCTTTAGTGAGCATATGTGTGTATGTTAATGACACGCTCTGATGCTCTTAATGAGCGCGTGACAGCGGCACGGAGACGAACGGCATTCCACATCTAAATGCCGTTCAGACAGTCATTACTTAAACGTAATCCATCTCCTCGCTTTCAAATGACAGTTAACACACTCTTATCAATCTGCCCCGATGGCCGTACTCAACAGCTGTCAATAGGCTGCTCGAGTGTCTCATCATAACAGCTTCATCACCAGGAAGGAGACAGAAACCTTACTCATTACAAACCTAATTTCCTGGATGTAATGACGTTTCATTACCCACGCGGATCCTGCTGTATAGATCTGTGGGAAGCGGTAAAGAGCCACGCAGGTGTTTGTGTTTTCTCATATTTGTCGCGGCATGTATGGACATGAGCACATCCTGTGAAGATACTCATTCGCTGTGGACTGAAGCAGCACAGTCAGGTTTATTGCTGTGGCCATAGCAACAGTCATGACCAGAAGAAGAATCCACTTTATTGTCATCGAATACATTGTCACATGTTACAACCAAATTCAGTCTCTGCATTTGACCCATCGTAGTGAGCAGCCACGGGGGACACACCTGGTATGGGGGGGACGGGCTGGTTGCCGCAGCTGGGAATCGATCCTGCTATCTCTGCATCCCAGCCCTCTGCCGTAACCACTGAGCTACCAGGCCGACTAGAGATGCAATAAATGCCCTTGTTCAGATGAGAACGGAGAGTGAGGGATTGAAACACAGAGTGATAGATGGAGCGAAGAGGGGACTGTTGAGAGAACAGATTAAGTGGAGGTTTTCCTTTGTTTCCTGTTGAGCAGCTTGTTCTAAAAACGGGCAGATCCGTGACAGATCTGTAGCAAGTCTGTAACAGACTTTTCCGTTTGTCATTTTCGTCTCTGTGCCCCTTTGAACCCGTGGCTTTACCTGCAGCTGACGGTGGATATGGAGACAGTACAGAAGAGTTGTGACATTTTGCTATTCATCTGTTTCAGTAGTGCATAAGCATTTAAACACTGTGAACACTGTGTTGCTCACCAGGCCATATGTTAATGATTTTCCACCACGCTGCCTGTTTGAGCCTGTCTGATACAGTTACTGCAGTCTGTATTTTCTCGGTTGCTCCTTTCTCCTAATGGGCGACGCTTCTCTCGACTTCCCCTCCCACTGTTTGTGTTCGTCTATTTCTCTGTGCAGGTGTCTGTACGTGCGTTATGTCTGCGGCTAATCTGTGTATTAGGGAGGTTTGAATAAGCTCGTCTTTGTCAGGGCTTTAGGTTTGAGAGGATGAATACATTAAATGATAAATGGTGGCAGTGAAGGTGGCGGCATGTGGATTTGGATTCACACTGAGTGCCACAGCCCCCTTCCACTGATGTCTCCCCTGCTGTCACAGGGAGGGACGTGTGCCTTTCTGTTGCGTATTCGTGTGTTGAAGGGTCAGTTCGTGCAAATTACAAAGCACATTTTGTAATTTACTGTGAACGGTACCAGATCATGCAGAATGTTTTGGTTTTCCCCTCCGCCAACTGAAAGCTGCTCACGGAAAGATATTTATCCAGTGTAATCATGATGTGACATTTACCAACGTGAGCAGTTTTGAGCAGTTTTTGAGTCGGTTTTCATTGTTAAGGCGACAGTAACTAAATTCACCTTGCATGCTTTTAGGTGAACAGAAATCTCCTACATGGGAATCCATGAAAATCCTGGGCAGGTCGTGAGGTTTTAGGGTCTGTCACAGAGAACCACCACAATCACAAGGCTTTTATTACAATAAAAAACTGATGTGCACCTCCTAAAGAGGAGGAGAGGTTGCTCGATAAATTGATCGAACTTTCGGGTGTGATCAGTCGGAATGAAAACCTTTTAACTTCAGCTGATGAGGTGGAGGAAAACATGAGAGCTGAGGATGGCAGTGATGTATATTTACTCTCCCTTAGAGTTAATGGAGGACGAGAGGATTCTGCTATTAGGTGGAATGTGGTAACCGAGCAAGGAAAGGAGGGGGTAGAGGCAGAGCGAGAGCAGGAGAAAGGCGGGTGGGGAGGGGGCCTAGGTTGCCGACTCTGAGCTCTGCTGCGGTGAGCCTTGAGCTAGCGACTCTCTGAGCTGTCTGGCTGTGTGTGTGTGTGTGTGAGTGTGTGTGTGTGTGTGTCTGTAGGCTGCCGTGGTGCACGCCGTAGCATAGCCACGCTAGCTTCCCAGCACTACTTGCACAACTTGGTCACCTGGCAGCACCGGCGTGCCTCTGCAGCTGGGCTCTACTCTCTTTAAGTGTCTGCTTGTATCTGCTGAGGATTTCCTGACCCCTCGAGGATTCTCTATCTGGCCAAATCAGAGAGAGAATCAGAGGGATAGACAGGAAAACGAGAGCACGAGGAAGACAGGAGGAGGAAGAGACCGGTTGGCACTGACCTTCGTGGTGTGGTGGCAAAGCAGAGGAGGAGGAACCAGAAACGGGTGTAGGATCCATCAGGTGTGTGTCAGCGCTTAAAGAGATGAGTGCGAGTGAGAAAATCTGCTGTGTGCTTCAAAATGTATTCTTAGGCTTAACATGACACGTTGGGAGAGATGCTTGAATGTGTTGGAAGGAGATGTCTTTACTCTATAATGCGTGGCAGCAACCTGTGATTTGAATACTTAACTAGAAAGAGAGGAGTTGTCAGAGAAGTAGATAAGCAATAGGACAGAGATTTTTCTGTGACACGTTATAGATGGCTACATCCTCATAAACCAGATATAGAGATGCTGATATGAAGAGCAAAAGAAAAATAGAGATGGAGAATACCAGAGATGAATGGAGCAGTCGAGAGGGGGAGATGTATGTGGTGCCAGCTAGAGCTCAGCGACGATGACAGACGTGTTTGTATGTGTGTGTTTTCTTACTGGCTTGGACTTGGCCAGCGTCTGTATCTGAGTATCAATCACTGTGGGCTGGGCGCTGCCTCAAGGCTGCAGTGTGCTCTCACGGCTCTGTGTGTCTGTGTGCGTCTGTTAATGTGGAATTTGTCTTTCTTTCAGATCCTATTATAGTTCCAGTAGATCAGATTTTTTATTTGCAGTGATGGACTGTAATCCTCGTTTGTGAAGGAAACTTTTGTGTTAGGGAGACATGGCCCAGTGTAGCATGTAGCTTTATGATGTGCTGTTAATCTACACCTGTGTGCATAACGGTGGAGTTCCCATTTGAGTGCAGATCTTATCAGATATAAAGTTATTTTTGGATGTAGAATTAAATCAGCAGGACATATGTAGTTTGAAAACCTCTTCCCTGCTGGAGAGACACCTTCTGCCGGTTTTGTAGCTACCTCGGGGCTGCAAGTAGCTCTGTCATCGACAAACCCTGAGGTGAGCAGTTTGATTCCCAGTCCCTCCGGGCTACATGTTGAGGTGTCCTTGGACAAGACAGAGATCTCTTGTAGTAGCGTCGACATATACTGCCTTGTGGCTAAATTCCCCCAAGTGGATTAATAATCATTTTTTTTACTCATAGACCTCCTTTCGTTAATTTTGACCATGCTTGTGCCAATAGATTTGTCTGCTTTGCTCTACAGCGCCTCAAAAAGGTGAACTTTGCACACTAGAATTTAGGCGGATGTTACTTCAGGACCACGTACAGTTGGGGAAGGTGAAGAGTGGTGGGAGAAGTGGAAGGAGGAACGATGACCAGCAACATAGGCTGAGACGAAACCTGCAAGTCATTATATTAACTCCAAGTTAATTAAGAGACTCTGAAAGTTTACATGACAACATGTTCATGTGCACTCAGTGTCACCACCGCCTGAGCCAGAGGGACAGGCATAGAGGGAAATATACTGTGTGAAAGATTGAAGTCTGGGTTTGATCTGCACGCCTTGAGGACGTGCTCACATTCTCTCTGTCTTTTGGTTTCCTCTCCCCCAACACATTATGTGTGTCTGAGGTAACAGCTATAGACACTGACCTACTGAGACTTAAGCTTGACTCAGACTAATTCATTTTGGAACCTGTGTGACTCAGCAGCTGGTGCGCCCACCCACAGACGCACACGCACACGCACACGCACACGCACATGCACCTGCTGACTGCTCATAGTCATGAGATTATTTAAAACTCCGGTGTTGCCTCTGTATTGCTACAGTGCAGAATATTGACTGAATATTGGCCCTGATATAGAGTGGTAAATGAGTGGTAATAAATTTCTTTGGTTGAGAATTCACAGAGGTCTGTGTTGTACTGGCAGTTGTAATATCATTCTGTTTGCTGTATTGCATTTTCCTTGTGTCTTAATGTGTATACAGGTGCTGTGAGGAACTCATAACTTTCTACCCCGAGAACAGCAGCACATTATCTGCTAAACCAAGAGGGGAAAAATCCAATTACATTCCTCTTACACTGTCTGCCAACGGCGAGGCAGTCTTTTTATATCTTTGATTTTACAAATCTTTCAATCATCAAAAATGTGGCCAATGTACCTCAAATGTTATTCTATTACGGTGTTCATTTGGCTGTGGGTTTGAGAACGGCGTGCGTATAAATCTGTGTGGATGCATTTGCAGCTAAGGATGAGTGTGTCATATGCTGAAGTAAAAGCTTTTGCTTGACAGATCCTGACAGAGAGTTCCATTACCTTTGTAGGTGTTTGCTACACAGCTTCTGGGGCTGGAGTTTGGTTTGAAGCACGGTATTGGTGAGTGCATGTGAATGAGCAATATAAATGCACATATTTCTTTTTTGTGGTGTATAAGTGCAGGCTATATAAATGCACATATTTATTGTATATCTAGAGTATATACCTTGTCCTTCTATGTCCTTTATGTGTTAAAGACTCTTGGACAGAGGGAATGAAAGGAGAGCTTCTCTTCCTCGTTCCCTCTCAGGTGCTGCTTGGTGCCATCAGGGCTGTAATGAAGCCTCATTTATCTCCATCTCAGCACAATCTCATCATTCACAATGGGGCTGCAGCAGTGTGGAATGAGGATGACTGTGCATTGTTTAGGGGCCAGTCATACATGTGTGTTCAGCAGAAAAGATGGATGTTTGATTGCATCAAAAAGGTAGAATGACTGAAATGAGGTTTGCGTTCGATTCCGAAGAGCGAGTGACTTGTTGTGGTTGGTCAGCACTATGACGGCGAACGGATGGAGCGGCATTGAATCAATCAGCATAGATTACGTTCAGGGGTCAGGTTAACTAAGCGTCCGTTTGAGCTGCGGTGCCACCGTCTCGCCCCGAAGCTGAGAGGGAATGAAAGGAAGTGGGAAAGGGCAGATTGGGAATCACACACAGAGAAACAGAGGGACATGTGTAGATAGATTAAGACTGTGTAATGTCATCATAGACCCCATGTCCTCCAGGTCTGATTAAGAGCCTCTCTGAGCACTTAGAGACGCTGGGCTGTGATAGGCCAAGGTCACGGCGAATCATTGTGCAGCGCTGCAGATTAATGCTTAACTTTATCAGGAAACGGCAGAATCTAATTTGGCCAATGGGCTTCCTCTCCACTTCAGATGAAGAGGACGATTCCCCTCGCCCTGGGGCTCTCTGAGGAAAGGAGTGTGTCTGCTGGCTTGCAGCCTGGTCGGTTGAGTTTGTATGTGTGCATCTGGCTCCAGCATGTGTTTGATTACTTTGGCAGTGTAGATGTATTTCAATCTAAATGTACTTTCGTCTGTGTGTTTGCCTCTCTCTACACTATGGGTAGTACTACTACACTTGTCAGCATGTGGTTAAGGAATGCTTCGTAAATGATTGGCAGGCTATGATATTAGTTTGGGAATAATAAGACCATAATAACTCAGTGGCGTTTGCCTCCAGAGAGTGACTTGCAGGTAATCACATTTACTCAACACAATCACTGTCTCTCACGCCGGTGTCTGGGACAGAACCCGCGCTCTTTTTCATTTCCTCTTATGAATGTCATGAGCGCTGGCATGCGTGAAGGAGGGTTTGTGTGTGCATGTGTTTGATGCTGTCTCACAGCTGGGTTATGAGTGCACACGGATGCACAGGGGGAAAAGGTGAAAAGACTCGACATACTGCTCATAATGGCAGTTACTGTGTTTTGAAAAAGCAACCTCAACAGATCTGTTTTTGCAACACAAAAGTTGAGTTCAGCCTGCTTCTTGTAGAGGGTTGAAAATAATCTCCACACACACAGATTTTTAGATTATATGTGTCCAGACTTATCCAAGGGGCTGTTGTGTGAGATGCAAAGCAGCAGAAACTTAAACGTTAATTATGGTGAAGGAGTATGGCAGCATCTACAGTCTAGACATCCATTTTTAGGGGAACAGCAGATGTTTTGCTTTTGTTGTAACTGGATTTGATTAATTCTGTCAGTGCAGATAATAAACAAAAGCGCATTTAGACAACCACTGTCAGGACTCCATGGAGAACCACTCTAAGACCAAGTACTTGTCAGATATTATCAGTTTTAGTAACATGTCATAATGGTTCCTAAATTATTATAAATATTTGTTAATTATTTGTAACATTGTGTATGTTTTTTCTATTTTACTTACTGTCAGCAGTAAAGAGTCTAGAAATCTATACAAATTATAATATAATGTCCTTCCATAATGTTTTATAATAAAGCTTCACTTTCTTGTTTGTGTTCAAACATCAGAAATTAAGATAGTGGAGCATAACAGGAAGCACCAGAATCCTCCTATATGAAGAGTGATGGAGGTTGGTGCTTGACAACAAATTTGTTTTTGTACTTCCTTCACCTGACTCTTGTTGACCATGGTGCCAATGACTTACAACTACACGTACTTCTGTGTTTTCACCACCTGTTATCATTATCATATCATTATCATTATGTCACCACCCTCAGTATATACTTTACCTGCCCTTTCCCTGCAGTCCAGTGTTTGGGTACTCTCTCACTGCCTGACTTAACAAACTTTTTTACATTTACCTGCTTGTTCTCCAAGTCTTGCCTTTGAGTGCCAAGTTCCTTTGTCAGGTACGGCAGGGTAGTATTTGTTTCTACTGAGCATCATGCACTATGATAAGAAGATAGTGGATTAATGCAGTCAATTCAATCTCCATGAAAGCAATACAACAAACAAGGAAAAGACACAGTGGGCGAGGGGAGCTTGTGAAGTAAAGTGTGCTGTGTTGGGCAGTTTTAAATGCATCAGATGGCAGTGCTGGTGTATTGATTATATTCTCTGATCCATAACATATTATAGGAGGGAATACGTTATTACTGTTAAAAGCTGACACACGCACACCTCACCTCTGCTGGGGAATTTTCATTCTTTAGTGAAGGTGAGTGCATCTGGGCACAAAGCCAAAGAATAACCCTTCATTCTTTCCTCTAATCTCCCCAACACACCCCACAACACTCTGTAGAAACCCCCCCCCATGTACCCTGTCTGTCCACTTTATTTCCTGTCCTAATACCCTAATTGAAGTGGTCACCTTTCCCCTGTTGTTAGTTAATGAACAGCAGGTGTCCGAGCGCAGAACACGTGACAGTGGTCCGAACAGAGACCAACTCTGCAGCAAAGGAGCTTCTTTATTAGCTAGGAAGGCGGCAGGAGTAAGGGGCAGCATTAGTATGTCACATTGTTTTGCAGAATCAAGAACAAAATTACAGAGTAGGACCTTGCAAATATAGAAAAATACACTAAACATATGAATTAACATTTGTCCAGATTTGTTCAACAAATTCTCAAAGGTGAAAATGATCATTGTTGCCTGCAGACTGTGGAACATAAACAGAAGTTGGTGAAGGTGAAGCTACTTTTAACACTTTACATGGTGACAGGAAGTTAATCCACATATGACACATCATCCAGGGGAACCACCTGGTATGTCATGTATATAATGGTGTGCTGACATAATCCTCTCCTTCTCTCGCCCCCAGTCAGATCAAAACTGTAACTGGTAACACTGATGTCTCAAACACATATACAGTGCTAGATTAAATCTACAGTTACAAAACGCAATGTAAGCTACACTTTGTATGTGCAGTATATGCAAATAATATACAATTTAATGTAATCTATCACAGTTTAATCCTAGTCAGTTGTTGCTTGCCTCTCCACTCCCACAGTGGTTCCCAAATCTGAAATCTGTTTTCCAGCTATCCATGCCTCACCCACTGCTGTTTACCTGGATCAGGTGTGTTCAGTCAGTCAGAAACTGGAAGATACCAATTCACTTTGTCTTCCCCCTGCTCCACTCTAGATCCTATCACTAACTTCTGTCCTGCAGTAACCCCCGGCTGTTACCGCCTTCTCCCATCACCTGATCACCCATGTGCACCCGTTCCCCATTCCCTCATTAGCTCCACTGTGCTTGTTTTTAGACCTCTCTAATGTCATGATCACTTTCACCAATTACTGTTGCCTGCTACTAAACCCTGCTGCCTGGCTGCTAACTTCTCCCCATGTCATTACCCACCTGTATTTGTGTTTTGTTGGAAATGGGCTGAACTCTTACTTGGCGTCTTGGCTTGTACACTTGAGTTCAGCTTTTCCTCAGACTTGACAGTGACCACATTTTTCCCACAGCAGTGGTCCACGCGCGTAATTTGCACCAGGGTTACGGGGGTTACCCCACTAACCTGCTGAATACTTGGTATTACCCAGCCCCTCGCTTTGCCGAACGTTCACTATTTGTTTTTTTAATTCTATTAATTTTGTTTGCTTGTTGGGCATCAGTAAAAGTGACTGGTTGTTGATGGAGCATCCTTTTATACTGATAATAACGGTATATTGTTGATATTACATATTACATTTGTATGCACTAACTGTAAAAGTTATTGATCCTTGTGTTAAATCACTTTCCACTTGATAAAGGTTCAGTCACTGTAAATATGGAGTAGTTAAGTCAAATGACAAAGGCATATGGACTTATTGTAATGCTGAGGTTATGTTAGGGCCAATTCATTTTTGGGGGGTAGCAATGAAGGCTTTGGTAGAAAATGCACGGCCCGCCACTGCTGGGATATGAACCTTTGGTCCGTATCGCCCTATTTCGGAGGCTACTCACATTCAGATTAGGATTCAGATTTTATTCGTCAGATGCATACACAGCACGACATGCAGTGAAATGATTATTCCGCTCGTCTTGTGCGCGCACGCCTGCACATACAGCCACGCGGCTAATGATAGTGCATGTGTGTAGGCGAGAGGGTATAACCCCCTCAACGGTAGACCCAAAGTTATGGACCCTTGCAGTGGTCCATAGGAGCTTTGATTAACCACGTAGACTTCACCGCACACAGTGAACACCCACCAGTTTATCTATGTGTCTTTGCTGTGGTGAGTATATGTCTACAAGTATTTGGACATAAAATAAAAAACTAAATTGGGCTTAAATTGTCCCACGCATTATTTTGATGCTCGCTATCATAATAAGCATCATAACCGTGATTACTACAATCAAGTTACTCATCCTCTTAACCAATCAACAGTCATTAACATAACACAACAGTAAAACTAATTACTCCACTCAAGATCTGTCTTATTTTTAACGCTCACTTTCTCTATGTCCTCCTTTGCAGGGAAAGGATCTCTACTGCTTCGAGTCATGTTTGCTGATATGTACCTCTAAATTAACAACAATCTTAAGCTGTTTGTAGCTCCAGCAGCGGTTGGAGTCCCCATGCACTCACTGCTGACTTAGTCTGAGGCACGCAACTCCATTTTTGGTGTTTATGAGAAGAAAGGAAGAATCAGATGTGGATTTAAGATAATGGTTGCACTTTGGAGCTTTTGTGTTGTGGCAGATTTGGAGGAGCTGCTGTGGATCTAAAAACAGAATAACAAATGTTGCTCTGTTGTAAATTTGCTGTTAACTACAATTAAAATACAGTATTTATGGTGGCTGTGGGGTTATCTTTGTTCATTCAAATGTTTGGTCTCTTGATTTATTGATTTTATCCCCTTTCCTTCATAGTGTCTTTAGATATAAAGTACTGTAAAACAAGGCACTGTGGGGCTGAATGGCGAGTGTGTGTGCACACACTGTGGGAAAAGGGTGAAGAGGGTAGCAAACTAGTTATCAGTGTCTTCACCCTCAAAACCTAACGCTGTACCCTTGAGAAAGTCACTTAACCTCAGCCGTGCTCCAGTGAACAGCAGACAGCTGACTGTACACACAGAGCACATCAACATTCGTCTGTGTGTGTGACAAAATATTAGACATGCAGCTTTTAAAATGCGAAGTCAGAACATTACGGTTAAGCAGTGACTGGTGGTTATGGGTACTTTGGTGGAGATACATAGTGAAATAAATGAGACAAATGACTGTACTCACTGATTCATTGGTTGACTGTTTAATGTGCTAAAGGATGGCAGCTAATTCTGGTACACAGTTACTAGAGGGCACATAGTGAGCTGGTGGCTCCATCTTTATGTTTACAGCTAAAAATAGTGCCGGTTTATCACCAACACATGCTGCCCTGGGTGTTTGTTTGTTGTATGTGAGGATCAGAGAAATAGGCAGGAGGTTCTGTGTCCAGCTCCAACCTTACCTACTTATCTGGAAGCCACTGCTGAGTGTAACGTGGGATGCAGAAAAAGGTGAACGGTTGGACAGCGAGGGAGAGCACAGAGACAGGGGACTGATGCTGAGCTAACGGTTCGTAACAGAAAGGCGCACGGTGGACGCAGCAGGTCCATGTGCGATGGCTGGAGCATTATTCACATGAGAGACAGCAGTGGGAAGTGTGAGACTACATGGTTTCACTGCTGATGTCAGAAAAGCCTGCTGATGCAGTTTGCTTCTGTTTTCTGTTGGCCCCCCTAACGCTGCTTCTTTCCCTCCACCCCCCTCCCCTCTCTCTCTCTCTCTCTCTCTCTGCGCTGTGAGTGAGGCGAGGCCAGATGAGTTGCTATGTCAAAGGGAATGCAGCAGTGAAGGAGGTGAAGCTTTATTTCCCTGGGAAAGGTGTATTTTTCTCTTGTCAACAGGCATGGCTGCATCAGCCTCTCCTTGACTCCCCCCTCCCAATCTCCATCTTTTCCCCTACACTTCTTTTGCTCCCTTCTATCTTCGTCTCGCTCGCTCTCCCTCTCCGCTTCCTATCTGGAGCTGCACAGAGGACAGATTGAGGGTATTATTTTTCTTCGACTGTGGATTTTCTGCCATGTGGTGATACTGAAGGTCCCATTCTGCTCCTGTGTCCAAGATAAATCAAAAACATTTTTCTACAGCTGCAATCAATGCTGTAGCCCTTTTTCAACAGCTCTGCTTCTTTCCCCTCCCCTCTCTCTGTCTCTTATGCATACAGACACACATGCACACACTTTTACACACACACACACACACACACACACACACACTTTGCTCTTCTCTGCTAGTTCCTGAGGCGATGGTTCTCTCTTGAACACTGACATCAGATAGCCTCCCTCCAGCAGTCCACTCCTCTGGGAGGGATTTGCATCTCATTTGCATCTCATTACAGATTTAATAGAGCAAACTGTGCTCCACCCTGAGTGAAAATGATGAGGGGGGAAGAGGAAAGGTGAACATAGCTGCAGAGAGTCAGTCTTCTGCTGCCAGGAAGCCTCTGAGCAGATGTTTGTGTACGTCCCCTCTCTCACACTCGACTGATGTTACTCTTCAATTAACCATTTTCTTTAGGACAGTTACAGTGATGTCATAGCTAATAAGAATTCAGTGTGATTTTAGCCTTGGTCATTGAAATAATGTTATGTAGATTATTTTTCTCACAGCAATTTTGCTGATTTTGTAAAATTATATATTCCATGTAAGAATAATCCAGGACCTCCATTTCCTGTTTTGATGTTGTTTCTGCTTCAGACTCTGTTCAGGTCTCTTTATTTTTTGAACATTATGTTGGAGATTAAATATTAAATGAATAAAATTACAATGTTTCTCTGTCAATGAAAATGTAATAACCCAAAATAACAAAGAACTGTCATCCTTGTAGAAACCTTCAGTCAAGCAATGCTCTGATACTGAGAAAGCCTCTATTTGCTTAGAATAACAATCGGACACTTCCACTTACTTCTGACGTTACGATGCTATGTAAGCAGATATAATATTTCCTTTTGGCTTCTCAGTCTTTGTGAGTAGATCTGAATTTACATTTAAGTATCACAGATTTTTGAAGTGGTCTCAGACATTAGCCCATAATGTATGTGCACTGCAGTTCCGAGAAAAAGATAATATAAGACATAATTAGTCAATAAATAATGAAATGAACATATATTATATATTTCACGGTATATTTTCTGCTCTGGGACTCTCTGTGGACATCTCTGTGGAGACATTTCTTTCATCTCGCTGTGCTTACTGACCCAAAGAGCGAAACATTTCACAACATTTCACAGGACGGACTGTCACACACAGTAGTAGTAGTTCTTCCTACACTCTACAAACAAGTATACACTTTCCCGTACAGTTAATAGGGCAGAAAATATGATTTGTTTATGTAAATTCATATCAGTCAGTGTGTGACAATCCTGAGATAATCCCTGGCATATCACACAACCCTTTTTTTAATTACCTTATTGTGTTCTCTCTCCTCAGCAGCAAACTGAGGAAAGAAGCAGCTTTTTCAATTAGGACCCCCCCCCCCCATCTAAGCTCCACTCCCTGCCACACGCTTTGTTATCGCATGCACGTGTGCACGTGTGCGTGTTTGGTGAATTATTTGGTAACCTTTCTAATTTCACACTTGTTAAGTTTCCATGTAAAAGGCGACATTTTAGAAAGAAGTTCTCCAGATGGTTGAAAGTCATTAGTGACCGCGTGTGTGCGTGTGTCAGGGGTTGATCGTACATACAGTAAATTAGTAAGAGAAAATCATGGGCATGTTGGAGTCCTGTAGGGGCCCTCTTCTACACATGCCTGCACGCACACACACACACACACACAGTTACTCACATCCCTGCGCTGGAATGAGGTGATCAACCATTTGCTGTTGCTGAACTCAAACCTTCCTGTGCCATGTACAGGCTGTGGTGTGTTTGTTCCTGTGATGATTATTGTGCTCTCTTTCTGTTTGTTTCTTTCTTTCTTTCTCTCTCTCTCTCTCTAATTTATGTGTTGTTGGAGGAGCTGGTGCTGATAGGCCCAGAGATGGCATTTAGCTAAAGAGCAGAGAGGCTGTTAGCTTCTCCATTCATCTAATCAATCTCACTAATGAAACCACTGTCCTCTCCGCAGCCTCCTTCTTCCTTCTCTGCTCTCATCCTTTTTCCTCCTGGCCTCGACCCTCTCATCATTTGCTCTCCTTGTGCTTTTATCCCTTGACTTTCTATCCTTTTATTCTTACCACCCTGCACTCTGACACCCTGCTCCCCATTCTGACTTTTCTTTCCTTCCTTCCCGCCTTCCCTCCTCCTTTCCTTCGTGCAGCTGTCCTAGATTCACCACTGGTAGATTTGTTCCCAATGAGGGTGCTTTTTCTGGTGTTTGCTTCCTCCATTTCAGCAAAACCAATGTCTCCTCCCCTCCCCCTGCAGGATACATGGTGGATTGACCCAGTTAGGGTGAGAATGGATATTACACTGGGGCTGTATATGTGCCAAGGTGTGCACATTGGCATATGTGCACAAGCATGTCTGTTAGATTGGCCTGTGTGTAGATTTTATGTGTGTGTATGTGTTGATCCGGCACTGGTGTGCTCATTTGACTTTGTGGAAATATTGAAGCAGTGTTGAAGGTGCAGTAACAGCTGTGCAGTCTTAAAAGATAGAACCTCAAAGGAATCTGGCAGCATCCCCTCTGAAGTTTTATCATGTTGGTATCGAGTATTTTTTATTCTGTGAGCTCTATGTTAAAACTACAACACTCTTCTGCTAAGCCAATGACTCTTTGTGTTCAGCTACCTCAGACTTTATTATTTATACCGTATTTCTTAAAAAGAGAAGCAAGGTTCAGCTCGTCATTCATTTTTTAAAAAGTTTGGTGTTTTTGACTCACGGTTAGTCCCATTTTCGCCGCTGAGTGTTAACTGGTGGTACTGTTGCTATGGTTACTAGCAGTTTAATATTGCACGCTGATTATGTTTCGGGGTTAAACTATCAAGTGGAACAATATTTGAGGTCATTCCAATTTATTAGACACAACAAACCAGTCAGAAAGAAGTGTTCAGAGCACTCCCGAGGCGAAGAGGTGTACGAGACAAAATAAACAGGGGCAGTGAGTAAAACTGGTCAAAGTGATAACACGACTCTTGACTGTAACTGGGTTATAAGAATGCAAGAGAAGGAGAGAGAGAGAGAGAGAGAGATAATTCACTCTGGTACCTCTGCACCACCTAATTGTGAAATCTGTACGTACGTGTGTGTTTATGTGTGCGACTACGTGTGCATATCTGTTACTGTGCGTATGTGCCTGTGCTTGTACATAGCCTTGGGGTGTTGACGTGTGCTGGACAGAGACCCTACCGAGAGCCCTTTGTGAAGAGTCTTGCCCCCAGCAAGGTCGTTCCGTTCCTGGCTCTCCCTCCTCCCTCTATCGCTACATCTCTGTTCATATCTGTCTCTCTCACTTCCACACACACACACACACACACTCTCTACTGAGCTCACCCCGTGTCATAATGCATTCCTTCCCACTTCACCCTGATCTTAGGCTAATCCAAGCCTTAACCGTCGCACCAAACATCAATCTTGAAAGTCGTGAAGACTGTTGTTTTGAGCAAACTTTTGTTTACATCTGTAACTTCAGAATATAAAGTGGAGTGTGTATCATGCAGGGTGAGTGTGTGTCTTTTAATGTAAAGTGATATAAACTGTCTTTTGTTAGAGGATGAATCATGCCCCATGTAGTACAAGACATTGGCGCTCAAACTCATCCACACAAAGTACCATGTCCAGTAGTATATGTTATTCCTGTGTTACTGTCTACAACGCGAATAGTTTTTGTTTTCAGTGGCATACACGTGGAGGATTATTTTGTCCTTGTAATGCTTTGATGTACACCCAAGCACAGCACATTTCATTGGCACTGTGTGTGTGTGTGTGTGTGTGTGTGTGTGTGTGTGTGTATAAGCTGCAGGACAGCAATACCGTAATTCTTCTGCTCTCCCACTGAGAACAGAGGAGCCGCATTGCCACAATTTTACCTTTGGGTCTTTCGCACATGCGTTTGATGCTTACACTCATTTCCACACACACACACACACACACACACACTCCTCATTTGGATGTACATCAATCATAACTCCAGTCTCTCCTGTCACTGTCTTTGTTGTCACTTATACAAACATTCTCGTCCTGGTCCACCGAGAAAAGACCCCAATCAGGATTAACATTCACAGCATAGCACCTTTTTGCTCCTGTGCACACTCACTCCCAGTGAAGAGAGGGAGGGGGGGGGGGACACACGGCAGCACAGTTTCAGCATGTAGAGCAGTACAGTTTGACTTACATAGATATGTGAATAGAGGAGAAGATGAAAAGAATGGAACAGAAAGATGCAGAAGGCAGAAACGTGAATTTTGGACAATTAAGTAAGGAGGAGGAGGGACAGGTGAGGTGTGTGTGTTGGAGAGAGAGAGAGAGAGAGAGAGAGAGAGAGAGAGAGAGAGAGAGAGAGAGAGAGAGAGAGTGAGATGAGTCTGCCTAAACATGCACTGTGCTGAATGCTGATCAGGGACAATAAAATCTCCATTAAAGATTTATTCTGCAGAGATAGACAAGGGGAGGGCTGGGCAGATGATAGAGAGGAAGTCAGGCGGTGGAGAGATGTAGAAAGAATGGGAGGGGAGCACAGGTTTGTGTCACTGAGTGGATTATACCAAAGACACCTCTCTTCACAAGACACACACACACACGTGCGCAGATTCTCAGACTCTGTGCATTTTAATAGCCCTGTCACCTCCAGCTATAATACCAGACAATGGCTCTTTGCGCAGACACTCGTCTTCAGAAGTGTCTTTCGTGCTTCCTGACAGGCTCGAGCGAGAGCTAACTGGCTAGCTCGCCACAATTAGAGATCCCATCTGTGTATTCACAGAGATACGGCGAAACCTTGGCGCAACAAGCCCGAGGCCTACTCTGTCAAAATGTCAGCTGGACCAGCCGGTGCTCCAGGTGAGACACCCAAGTGCTTTTTAGTTAATATCTGCACTAGGACTGAGGCGAGAGGAGGAGTAGGAGGGGGGAGAAATGAAATGACATGGGGAAAATGTAATCTAATTCACCAGCCCCCTCCTCCTATGAAGTGTGCTGTCAGCTTTATCTCAGAGCTCCAACCTCATACCTCATACCCCCCTCCCTGCTTTCATTCTGTTTGAGATGATTGAGATTCAGACTGGATGCTGATGACATGGAGGTACTTTACTGTTCTTCTTAGTGGTGGCTGCCTGACTGACCGAGAGACCAACTACATGTATGGAGAGAGGGGGTTGGGTGGTGTAATGGAGGGAATTGGAAATGGAAAATGGACAGGAGAGAAAAGGGGCAACAAAAGGGGGTAAGAGGGTAGAGAGCAGCAGGTAAAGAGCAATCAATGGAGCAGATGGATGAGGAGAAAGGAGCAGAGTGGGGGACAGTGTGTTAGGGGGAGATGTGAGGTAAAGGAAGTGGGAGATATTGGAAGGGGGAAAGGGCACGAAGCTGCACAGAAGCAGGGACAGTAGAGGGCGGAGTGTTTCAGGAGGGGGGCATTTAGTCAGAGGCCTTTATTTTAATATCGCAGGGCAATAGAATCAATAGAGAGATTCCCGTGTAGGCCGCCAGGATTAGTGTGTGTGTGGGGGGGAAAGGGATTATTAGTGCATATGAAAACACTGTGACAAGGATAATTCTATTTGATTACTAAAGACCCCAGTGAGGGTTTGCATTATCAGCCTCTGTGCTCCTAAGCTTTGACGGTGGCGTGTGTTTTTCTGATCACATCTGTCTCTTTTCTTGTTGAACAGAGAGTTTTGCATAGTAA
Organism: Microctenopoma stevenorrisi; assembly: GCA_032270685.1. Taxonomy (NCBI): domain Eukaryota; kingdom Metazoa; phylum Chordata; class Actinopteri; order Anabantiformes; family Anabantidae; genus Microctenopoma; species Microctenopoma stevenorrisi. Next base: position 5,611,465 of record JAUMTR010000019.1, on the reverse strand, counting down.
ATACGTCTTAATTGGTGCTTAATTAATAGAGGACACTTCCCCACTCCAGCAGAGTGCAGCCTGGTTGAGACCAGTTCAGTCCGTTAATGATAATAATTAACTTATTGGACCTTTGCAGGGTTTACAGATGGCTTCGGCATTGGCGGCATGGTGAAAGTGTTTTTGAAACATGCGGCTTGTGTCTGAGACACCAGTGGGGAACACTAGCAGATTGTTGAGGTTTGAGGTAAACAAGTGTATAAAATAATAATAGCTCCTCAGTGTTGTGATCTGCGTCTTCCTTACTTTCTGATATCTGTCTCTTCCTCTCTGGCTTAAGTTTATTTTTCTTTTCAAGCATTGGGATCTTTGATGGAGCTTTGTGGCTTATTAACAGTTTCATCCTTGTCTGTTGTGTGATTACATCTGAAGTGGAGCCAGTGCTTGCGGTGTATGCACCACTGAGCATGGCCAAAACTGCCAGCCCTGTACACAACACACACACACAAACACACACACACACACACACACACACACACGTGCACACAGACACACACACGTGCACACACACACATAGGTAGTTAAGTTAATTACCCGCGGCTGTAGGTCAGAGGTTTGTCTGTGTGTCATCGATGGACTCATATCATCACAGTGCCACTGGAACCACGGCCATTATCGACACTTTCTTGTGTGTGTAATCATTCGGATCCACAGAAGAAGACAACTCTCACAAACACACACACACACACACACACACAGAGAGACAGGCACAGATTTTCACTATGTTTGTCAGTCTCAGCTAATTGCTCACCTTCTGCTCCTCCCTTCTCTATTTTGCTTTGCCCTTTTGCCCCGCTCCATAACTCATATACACACACACACACACACATACACACACACACGTGCATATAACCATCAGAGACATGTGTTTTTGCTTTAATCATAAGTACTTTTTGTGAATAAGTACACACCTCCCATGAATCTACAGCTTTTAGACACTATCTAAATAAATTGTCACTATATTTTTCTGTATTTTCATCGATTCAATGCTGTTCAACTTTAAATCTGTATTCATTCAAAGAATCTTCACTATATAAAAAAAGTCTTCAAAACATTTTCATTCTGCCAACATAACTAACTGCAATCCCAGGTCTGAGTTGAGCTAAAACGGAATCATAAGCGTTGGTTTCTCTTCACTGAGGTCACGATGCAGGGTTGGAACTGTCCGTGGTTCTGCATTTCACAGGCTGTTGGTTACACTGCGACGCTGCTGCAGTGAGCCCAGCATATTCATGTTATTGGGGTGATACATATTCAGAGATGCCCTGATGTTGTGTGCAGTCTGGTCAGTGTTTTCATCTTTTCTGTTCTGTAGTTCTTGTGTACCCTAATGAGGGACTTTGAACTGCCTCCTCCCGGTGAGTCCTCCTACTGGCAGACATCAGGTCAGGCCTGCTGTTCACCTCAGACAGGAGACAGTTTTAGCTCTTGCGGGTTTATGCAGCTCTTTCTTGCTGGGTCGTTTTATCATAAATGCCTCACCGTGTCCTTTGCCTCTGCTCTGCTGTCCACGCCTGTCTCACCTGTGTGTCTGATGTTCAGGTCCGTGCTGCCTCTTCCACCCACACACACTTCTCAGTGTGCGGTCTTTATCGCTCAGCCTCGTCTTTGTTTCCATTCCTATTGCTATTTAAGTGGCTACTTCAATAAGCTAAAACTCAGTATTTCATATTTAACTGAATCCCTTAAACCATTTCCTTTCAGTCTCCTCTCTCCTTCTGTGGATTGGTGGAGGCACATGAATGTGAGGCTTGTGCTGGTAGCTATCTGTGTGAACTGCACAAGCTTATGACATATTTTATGTGTGGGTCTTATCTTAGTTATTAGTCTATCTCCGTGACTATCTGGGTTTCATAGCCTCACTGCCTCTCCCTATCACCCCTCCACATTTTAATCCATCTGCTCCCTGTTCACCAGCTCCGTCTGACTAAAGCCCACAGATAGTCTAAAGGTAGTAGATAAGGCTGACATGCTCTTGTCTCCCTTCACACTAATTGAATTGACATCAATTGTTCTGCATCAAAATCAGGCTCAACCCCTTGTGACATTTGGTTTGTTTTGTTTTTTCACCCCATTACTATTCAGCCATTGGCTCTGTACTTCTGCTTACTGCAGCCACACTGACTGACAGAGAGAGTAATTTGTGTTCATGTGTGTGTGTGTGTCTGTGTGCGCGTATCCAGTGTGTGCGACACACTGGGTACTGGTAATGTGTGGAGGGGGAGCCCTCCTGAGCAGGGAAATCGGCTTATTTCCACCAGCCTCTAAAAACACCTCAGAGGTGCATTAATGAAAGAGTGGAAGAGGAGGATGAGCGCTCCACTAATCCTAATTTGTGTCTTCTGCTGCCCTCCACCACCAGCAGTCTGTTCTCATCTCTCCTTTCCTCTCCAGGTCGGTCAGTTTGGAGATGCATATGAGCATATTTACTTGCAAGTGGGCCAGTGGTGTGGAAATATGAATGTTTCATTCTTCACACATCTTTTCCTGTTAAATGACTAATGTAAGCTGTAATTCTGGCTGTGTGCCTTGGTATTGTGGCCGAGGTATTAAACAGTATTTGGTGACATTAGACTCTGGCATTTCTGTTTAGCCTGAGGGCGCACTCAGATTGATTTTTGCATCAGCTCTAAAGCAGTTACCATCTCTGCCCCAGTCTTCTGGCCCTGCACTGGAATTTAACTTTAAAGTTTCTAAAAGCGTAGAACAATGCGCTGTCGATAAATAAAGAAATAGTGGATGTGAGGGAGGTGACAGAGAGAGAGAGAGAGAGAGAACAGAAAGACAAAGCTGTGGGGGTTGGGCCATGGTGTTGCGTTGTGAGCTTTGGGGCAGGCTTATATTTAATGGCTGGTCTGGGGCTAAATGAGCTGAATTAATAGGGTCTGCTCTGAACAGTTACATGCCTGCTAAACATACATCTATGTTCGTGTGTGTGTGTGTGTGTGTTATTAATTGGGTCATCTTTCAACCATTTCATGCCCTCGGAATCAAGGCTGAGTGGATGTCAGTTTGTAGGGTGAAATGAGTAATTCAGTACAACCATTCAGCAACACTTTTTGGAACATGTTGTATTAGTATTGTCTTTTTATCTGTTATTCCCTCCTGCTCTTTCTGCGTGGTGTATTCATTTGGTAGGTTTACCATTCTGGTTTCTGTATCAGAAATGTTGCACACCTGCAGAATATCATTCACGCCTGTGACATTTGTCCCTGGGTAATAGTGTATGTGTGCACCAGACTAAATGTTGGCGTAGAATTAAAGGGTCATTCCCCGGCGTGTTCACTGGATTGGTCTAGTGCAGGATCACATCAAGCACATCGGGCTCCACATCCCCCATCTCATCCTTTTCCCTCTCATTTTTCTCTCTGTTCCAGCTTATTAACCCCCAGCTTTCCATGAACCAACTCTTTCCATTTGCACAAGCTGGTTTCAGCATGCATCTCTCATCTGTTATCAAAAATGGGTCTTCCCCTCCCCCCTGCTCTATGCTGGATTGGCACAGTCCAAGTCAGGCTCAGCAGGGGACGGACTGCCCACAAATAATGCCAACTATTCTCACATGAAAGGGTGCAACCTCGGGAGAATGGGTCTGCCTATATTTATATGTAAATATAGGTTTGTTGTGTCTGCTTGGTGGTTGTGTGTCAGTGTGCAGTGAGTGTTAGGTGTCTCTGGAGTTTGGTATTTGTGGAAATGTGTGAAAATCTTTGCCACTTTGCCACGTGTATTCTCAGAGATGTCATGTGAATGTTTATGTGAGAGACGGGGCAAAAGTGAAAGGAAGATAAACTCAAGAGCTTCCGCTTCTTCTGTCTTTTCCTCCTCCGTTCTCCCTGTTCCTCACTCAAACGGAATTGCCTCTAGGGTCAGGATTGGGCAGGATATTTTCAGACAGATTATCTAGACAGTGAGAGGGCTGTGTTCAAACACAGGGTCATCCAGACTGTGTCGTTCTATCCACGGGCAAAACACAAACAGAACAACCGTGACTCACTTTGTCTCACAGTAGGAAATTCTCTTGGTAATAACTGGAGTCAGGCCTCCAACCTGCACCTGAATGCACAGGAAACTGTAAATATACCACTTGCAGGTTGTGGGTAGCTCGTGGCAAGTTCATCCTGGCAGATTTGCATGTTGTGCAGGATATCGTACAAGTGTTTTCTCAGCAATATATTATCTGATTAAGCTGAATTAATGAGACCCAGTGGAATGACAAAATGTCTCTTTTGCTCCTTTCCTTCTAGTTATCTTACCAACCCTTTATCCTCCACTTCAGCCTGCAGCTCATTTTACCCCTGATTTCATTCCTTTTCTTTGTACTCTTCTCCATCCTTCCTTCTCACCTATCACCATCCCTCTGCTCTTGTTTGCTCACAACACATTGTGAGTGTGTTCGTCTGTGACATATATATGTTGTAGCTAACCTGATTGATGAGCGCAGCTCCTCTGCAGTTTGATGTGCGTGATTTGTGGCAAACACATGGCGCTGCATATCATGCTGCCTTTCAGACACCAACAGAATCAACGGAGGGGGAGGCATCTGATCCTGTTTTCATACCTAAATACCAATATCTGCTTTGTTGTCTCATTTGTATGGACCTCAGTTGTTGAGCTTTTCCTCCCACCTTTGTGTGCTGGGAATGGAAATTGCGACAGGACAGGGAAAGCGCATTTCATCTTAGTGTGTGCATGTGTCTAGATTTTTTATTTAGCTTTTTTTTCTTAATTTTATAAGTAGTGGTGCAGTTACACATGTCTCGACTGCAGCAGTGTGACTGCTATCTGGCCACCTTAATATACACTGAACAAAGACAAAGAAAAACTCTACTCAACCCTGTCATTTCACCTTGACAGCCTCACCCAACTGGGGTCAACTGTTAAATCAAAAATGAACAAAACACCAAGACAACAGTATAAATATCCACGAATCCTCTTAAGTTCACTGCATTTGATAGATTGTGATCGGTTGCAGCACCTAGCAAATCATATCAAACTTATAGCTAGATGAATAAAACACTGTGGAAGGGGACAAGAGTGACCTTTTCACAATGACATGATGTGTGTAATGTGGCTTTAATTTGAGTAGGAGAGGGTGTTGAAAGGACTGTGTGGAAGATAATGTCCGGTTGAAGCTTATGGGCCAAATTCCAAAAGTTGGGGCAAAGCTGAATGTTAAGCTTTTCTACAATGTTCAGTTATATTACAGCAGGTAAAACCAGAACATCTCTTTAATAGTCAATGAATTTCATGTTGTAGAAGAGTTTTTTTCTAATAAAGACCCATCGTTCGTGCTGCGTCGGCCTTTCCACGTCATAGTCAAGCTGACGAGGTGAGTAGCACGTCATCGGCATCTCCTGCAGCACATCACACAGATCTCATTAGTGGCATTTGCAGCCACAAGACTGGGACAGTGTGTTCACTGAAACAGGTGCACATCTGTTTTCATTGAGAGTGTGTGTGTGTGTGAGTGAGAGAGAGAGAGAGAGAGAGACTGTATACATTCAAGTGAGTTAATTTGAATGGCAGCCAACAAATGTTTAATTCTCCCCGATGCTCCACCTTCGCAGTCACTCAGTGAAAGCAGTAAACTCTGTATCGTTAGCAGAATACATTAGTCTCCTTTTGTCAGCGTGCCAGCTAAAACGCCTATTAATACCCACATGTCACTCCTGATGGAACTGGAGGAGCCAAAGACATTTTTAGGAAGGATTCCCAACCACCCCGGTGTTATCAGGTCAGAGCACACTTAACAGACACAAACAGGTACAAATACATAATAAACAGTCGGTTTAGAAGACGAAAGATGAAAATAAAACGCTTAAGTTAAAGTGATTCATCTAATTTCTCATCTGATTTTACCGATGTATCTCTCTCTATTGGATGATACGGCTTCTCTGGTTATTTCTTATTTGCTGTTGGATAGATGATAGCTACTTTGTGTATAGGTGTGTAGCTTGGTGCATATGGCGCTACACAGACATGTAGACTTCGTCAGGTCGTCCTTTCCCCCATCTGTTCTGCGAAATGTGTTTTCCTGGATGCTGTGTAAATGCATTTAAGCTTGACTTGCCCTCCCACTCTGCAGATCTCCCAGTCATACACCTTCCTCCCTGCGTGACGCTTCAACGTTTCTCTCTCTGCTGGTGTCTCGTCTGCGTGTGTGTGTGTTTCACATGCCGCCCTTCGTGACTGGTTCATATTTCCACAGTTACCAGTTTATTAGGTGCCCCTAGCTAAGACTCAGTTACTATAATACGATCTCTGCAACAGCTCCATGAATGTTTGTTGCACACTCACTGTGCACGAAGCGTTATTGTATTGTGTGTGGTGATTTGTTGGATATTTGCTGGATACAAATGTGTGTTCATTAACGTTGTTTACTGGAATGCTGTTGCACCCGGTGTATTGATCCAAACCAGGCTCTCTGTGTGCATGTTTGTAGCAGTGAGACTATTGATCCCCTACCACTCCCAATAGTGTTTGTTCGTACAGCAAGTCTGTCAAAAGCCAAGTGTAAGTAATCCCTCTTTCCCATTTCTCTTTTTTCTCTCTCGCTCAATTTGTCTCACTCAGTCAGATTCAAACATCCTTTATTGTATTAAACTTTTTTCTCTCTCTGCCTTGCTCGTTTTGCTTTTATTTAAATTCTGTCAACAATGTTTGTCCTCTCTTATTTATTTTTTCTTCTGTTGCTGTGCGCACAAAACCAAATCTCAGAGTGTATATACCGTGGATTGTGTAATCAGCCAACACTTCTGACCATGAATATACTGTTTTGTTAAATTATGCTTGCTCCACTGTGACTAAATTCCGGAGATAAATGTCTTTTTTTAACGCTATTCGTTGTGTGTAGTAGTTTATGTTCGAAGCTACGGGGCCTATCTCTCTAATTGCTTCTGACTTTCAGCTTTTCTAAGGCATTACCATGACAAGGCAGACTCCAAACTGTATTACATTAATTGTTTGTCACAGTTGCTGTGGGATAGATACAATAACACATACACGCACATACACACAATCTTTAACAGCCACCCGAAACTCAACCAGTGAATCTGCTTCAACGTTTAAGGGTTTGTGTCTTGATTACGTAATGTGAAAGCTTGAACTTACTGTTTACAAAACATTTATTATGTGAGACGCAAAATGTTGAGCTGTGTTAGAAGTTACTCATTCATCAGTCATGCATGTGTAAAATGACTAAAGTGAATACAGAGTGTCTCACCAGAGACTAACTGGCAACGCACATCTACAGTCACAATCTGCAACAAGTTCCTCAATTGAACACAAACATCCAATATTTATTAACCATCCATGAACCAACCATCCAAGTAATATTACTACTTATTACATTTATTATATTGTCATAGGCTTGTGTTGCTCTCGTGTCTTACTATATACAGTTGCAGAAATAATAATGCCACAGCTTGGACTTCCCTAGTCTCCTGCATAAATGTGTCACGAATATCAACAAACACATTTCTAAGCTGATAAAACACCGTTATGATCTTTCATGTCTTTATTGAGCAGTGTCTGGTCCTGAGTTGCTCCTTCACACAGCGGTTAACAAACCTTCAGTTCATTACCTTTGAACCAAAGATCCTAGAATTTGAATTCAATATCATCATTTCTAACTTTTAATAATGTCTACAACAAAACACATTTGTGTTATCTGTAAATATAACATAGCGTTATACTCATCCATGATATGAGTTTTTATTCAACATTGGTCCCGAAATGTCGACACAGTATTTAAACGCATTGCTTTACATTTCAGCAGGATGTTGTGCTTCAGTTAAGCCAAATGCTGCAACTTTCTTTGGATATAAACTGACAACGATCCCCTTGGGGAAATTGTTGTTTTGTCAGCTGCTAGACCTGAATCTGTGCTACTATGGGGTATCAATGTCTTGTCCAAGGACACAGAGTCTTGTAGCTTTGTGGAGACGGGGAATCGAGCTTGGAAAGCGCCTGCTCTACCCATTGAGCTATCATGCCACTCCATAATAAACCATAATTAGTACATTTGTGTGTCAGTGCCAAACAGTAACTTGCTGTATAAACATGGTAAATGGTGAGTTCCAGGAAACATGTCATCGAGAGTCCTGTGTAGCTCAATAGGCAGAAGATTCCACTGAATCTGCCAAGAACGAGAGATTTTATTTCCCCATGGCCACCTTTGGTAAAATGCATGCACTTGAATGGTGAATGAATGGTGGGGTAGTCAAAAAGATTCCACAGGACTGGAGAGGAGGGGAGTGGCCAGAAGGGGCAGTGGTTGAGAAGAGAGGTGAGATAGTAATAATAAGATTGGATAAGAAAAGGAGGGGAGAGATGGGCGTAGTATGGGTGCTATTCGGGGGGAAAGAGGTTGTTCAGGGTTGAGCAGTGAAGCGGCGAGGCTGATGCACACTGCGGTTGCCGTGTGTGAGTGAGCATTTTTTTGTGTGTATGTGCCCCTGAGTTTGTTTGTGAGTAAGCCTCCGAATGAGATGATGAGTTTTCAACCCTAGAACTCAAGGAGTCGAGCGTCTTCTCACCTTCTCAAAGTCACTTTCCCTCCTCCTCCTCCCCTCCTGATTCTACCCATCAACCCAAAGTCACTCGCGTTCCTTCGCTGTTATTATGGACACTCTCTCTCCCTCTCTCCGGGGGTCCAGTCAGCTCTAGCATTAAGATTCACACCACTACTACCACCCGTTGAAAAAAGGTGTAGGCTAGACTTGCCTGTCGTCTTCAGTGGACCTTATTCCTCACCATAGCTCTGAGCTCACAGTGGTTTCTTCCTAACAGCTGAAACATGCATGTGCTTTATTACATTCTGTGCAGCATCTCATGTGCTCAGGGTGTTTTGAGACTTCTGGTCTGTGTGCGTGTGAAAACACACGTGTGTTGTCTCTGCTTTTCCATTTTTTTGCGCCGGGCCTTGGGATTGCACCTCATTTCTAAATTTATCCTCAAAGTGTGCCACCTCTCCTGTGAGCTGCTGCTGAGATTCTGTAGTGGCAGGGGGGGGGGGGGGAGAAGAGGGGAGAGAGGGGTGGGGGATAATCGGGGAGGTATAAGAGCGGTGAAGAGGAGGGGAGGGAGAGTATGGCGTATGTATGTGGGACACAGCAGCTCACATCCTATTCTGTGCTTTCTTCTTCTTTTTCATATCTCTTCTGCCATCGTCCCATCTCTGTCCCCAGGCTGCTGGGTTTATTGGGGGGGATTAGCACTGTGTGTATGTGTGTGTGTGTGTTGTATTTAACCAGCATTCACACTTAAGTTATTGCCTGTGTGTATGTATGTATGTACCTAATTTGCATATTTGCATGGAAACATACATCAGTGCATTCATTCCATATTGTTCGCAGCTGTATCCTGATGTGTGTTTCATACAGGCCAGAGCTAGACAGTCAGCCGCAGTCCCTAAACAGAAGATGGTCTTATCTATTGTATGCTTATGGTTTTACACGGTTTTCGAGGATGATAAAGACGCAGTACGTTGTATCCACCCATAAACGGACTCAGCTGGTTTGATTACAGGGAACACAGCTTCTGCAAACACTCATGTGCCCATGCAACTGGTGTGCACATGGCATTTGATCACACTGTGCAGTGTTACCTGGAGAATCTACAGGGCTCTGGAGTTCCGGTCTGCCTTGTACCGTTTTACATCTTCATCCACATGAAACTAAAGCTGTTATGTTGAGGCAAAATGTGGCTCTGTATATGTCAGGATGTGATTGTATGTGTGTGCTCTACACAATATCTGCCATGTGTGGTTAATCTCTCCGACAATAGCCTCTCTGAGCTGCCAACTCTCAGGCCGCACAGGCCTGGAGTAAAGCCTGGGGGGAGAGGTTGGAAGTCACCCAGCCAGGACTCAGGGGACCGGGCTTGGACTGCCTCCAACTCTCCCTGTGTGGGGATGATCGAGGGTGTTGCAAGGACGCGACTGCTCTACAAGGAGGAGACCAAGAGAGGGAGACAGCAGGACACAAAGAAGAAGATGAGATAATGAAGAGAGACAGAAAAACAGAAATGGAAATGAAGATGAAGAGCTGCGAGGGATAATCAGCGGACGTGTGGTTAGAACTGCTGAATGTACGATTTCCTGTGTGGTTTTTATTCAAAGTAGTTCTTTGAGAACTGTAAGAAGTGATCTCTGTTTCAGCACCAAAAACAAATATGTGTGTTAGAAAACGTATTGTACGTTACCTGTCATTTGTACTATTATACTTTAACACGCATTAACATATCTCATGCTCCTATTGTAGTTGGAATAAGTAGATGCCTTCTCCTTATGTAGCGTTATTAGGAATGTGTCAGAGAGAACAGTTTTAATCATACTACTCACATTTCCTCAGTGATACTGGAATACTGTGTAACACACACAGCCCAAAACAAAATGAAAACACTTTGAGATTCCCAATATGAAGAGAGGAAAGAAGAAAGAGAACAACAACAACAACAGATCCTGTTTTCTGATGTGAAACATCAGAAAACGTTGATGTGGGATTATTAAATGTAGAGAATATGAGTGCTTTCACACCGAAAGGCTTTAATCCACTAAAATCAAACTACAACTCATTTTCTCTTGTTCATTTTGCCTGCTGTGAACACAGTAATCTCACGAAAGACCAAAGCAACTACACAGAGAGCTCCAAACAGAGGTGAACCAAATCATTCAGTGAACTCTGGTGGTCCTGGTGATAAAGCACAGAAACAGGATCTGGATTATATATATTAATTCAGTCCATTTTTATTCCAAAGCAGTGCTGCAGGATTTATTAATGAGTTGGGATATTCAAATTCTTCCATCAATTTTCCATTATACATACGTATCGCAGAAAACAGGAGACACTCTCGTTATAACCTGGATAGTTATGCTACATAACTTAAAAATGTTTTATCAATATCCACAGACGCAGATATTGAAACCTTCTTGTCTCACACTCGCGTTGGTTAATGTCACACTATTTGTTTAAGAGAAGACATGAAGAAATATCTTTCACACACCGCTGTTGTTACTGTAGTAACTGAGCACCTTTATTTCAGAAGTGCATATATTATCTGTGCAATATTAAAGTACAGCTTATATAAAGCTCTGAACACCTGCAGGCTGACAGCTGATCCAGCTGTTGTCAGGAAGATGGTGGGTTAGAGGAAAGGTTTTATTTCTCTAAAGATGTCTCATTTCTTTTATGCGGGAGGAACTAAGACATCTAAGACGCAAGTGCAAGGACATAGAGGACAACTGTTAATGGGAAGCACCAAAACTCTGGACGGTTTCTCAGCTTTCAGAAGTTAGACAATCACTCCGTTTTTTCTTCTTTCCTCTAGCAGGCCAGAGATTAAACTCTATAGATTTAACTGTGCAGTCAAACTGAATTTTGCTCTTGACTCCTGTATATAAAGAATGAACCACACGCACCTCTGGAAACAAGTGTATCCCTGTCTTTTGCTGTGTGCCAAATTCAATCTGACAGATTTTTGAAATGTGAAATTGTGCAGCTCCAAATATAACAGTGTACAATGTACCACCCGAACAGTGCGACAAAACCAACGTCCGTCTAGTGCAGTTTGAGTGAAAACACTGTAGATGGACTAAACCACAGGAAACATCAGCGTACAAACCAGATGCATTTTTTTACACCAAACTAAACACTAATCTCTCTGAACATATATATTTTATCCAGTTTGACTGTTAAATCAAGCAGATCTGTATTTGCTGCCCCAGTTGAAGCTTCAAGATAAATAAATTGACAGAGGTTGATAATACAGAATGAGCATTAGTGTGATGTTTGCTGAGGCCAAGCGCAATGTATTCAGGCATCCAAGTGCATGACAACAATCCTCCCAGTTTTTTGTGGCACCATGTTGCTAAGCTCAATAGGATGATAGCGACACAATTCGTAGTGTATTTATGTGTTTTATATTTAATAGAATATTCTTGATATAGCTCTAATGTTTAAAAAAAATAAGAAATACTTTAAAAAGACATATATTTGTTTTACTAAATAATATCTATTAGAACTCCAGATGTGGCACGGCCTCAATGCAATGCATTTAAAAGAAAATGCAGGGTACGTGATTCATCTTAGATGGTATTCAAGTACAGCCTGAGGTTTCAAAGAAAGTATGAATTATCACCCTCTCACCGCTGTGTGTAAAGCCACAGATGGTGAACTTTGAAAGTGTTCTTTCTTTTAAGATTACTGTGCCAGTGGGGAAATTAGAGAAAAGAAACACACTGAGACTGCACCATCTGTATCTTTACACTTTGTGTCAAGAGGGTTATTTAATTTAGGTAATTAAGCCAATTTGAAAGTGGCTGAATAAATTAAAAAAATCTAAGGAAGGTTTTGTTGTCATTTAAATTTTGTACCTTTTGTAAGTCCATGGTGAGCACCGTTAGAGTGATGGTGTTTTGCAGCATAGAGCTGTAACTTATACACGTTAACCTGAGTGACCACGGCAAATGTCTGATATTCCAACGACAATGACCTATTTCAGAGAATCGATCTAAGTTAAGTGAAGTGTAAACTATTGATTTCTTTATTAAATTCAATTCTAAAATAAATATCCCATGCCCCAAACATATTTTTAATAAACAGCAGACTAATATGATTACAAAAGATAGAATAATCAAATACATGATGCACCTACTTTCTAGCCTAGCTACCTGAAGCACAGCGACATCAATCATAAAAAGTACAATAGTATCTGCTGCATATACACTAGTATTTACAGCCACAGAAAATACTGCTGTCAATTGGTCTCTAATAAATGTTATGAGGACTAAGGTCATAAGTCATTACAATTAAAATTGGAAATGTACTTAAAATGGTTCAATATTTTTGGTGATTATCTCTTGACGTATTGATGATGTAATGGTAACATTTCAGACCAGCAAAAGGACATGAATGCAGCCACCATACAGTAATTATTATTCCCACACTGTAAGTGTACTTAATGTGTGTGTTTGTTTCTTCCTCTGTGTACGTTGTATGTTTATACCAGGCGTGTTGGCATTCTTGGCATCTACCAACACAAAGAGTTGACTTCTGTTCATTTTTTTTCCCCCAAAGCAGCATTCTTGAAGTGCACATAGTCTTCTTCTCAAACTCGTACACACGCGCGCGGCAAACACAGGATTCGTGTGTGAAATGTGTTTTCGGTGAGACCAGAAGCTTAGTGTATGCTGCGTTAAGAGGAAAGCAAAATGCGCAGTTTTTCTCCAAGGAAATATCTGCAGAGATTGGACAGCTACAGCAGTATCACAGATAGTACATGGTAAATGAGCTTAGGCTGTGCTAGTCAACAGCGGGATCTCTCACTCTCTCTCTCTCTCTCTCTCTCTCTCTCTCTCTCTCACTTATTCTTTCTCTCTTTTTCATATTTTTTCTCTCAGCTGTCATTCATCTGTCTTTCAATATGCATTTTTAGCATAACTCTGTCCCAGTTCACCGATGTTATATCATTCATCTTGTCATTTTTCTTGTCTTTAGAGGAAGCATGAGAGAAAGAGGTAGCAGGAGATACAGTATCATCGCGTATTCAGCCGTGAGTGCATGTGTTAGTGTGTCTGTGTGTGTTTGTGACTGCCCCTAAAATGCATGCCTGCCTTCCAGGCTAAGCATAAATCATCATTAGAGATGGCAAGGGTGTGCGTGTTTGTATATGTGCATGTGTATATGGGCATATTCAAACAAGCCGTCTGCAGAAACTGTAGCTTTCTACGCTCAACAGGCTGTCTCATTGTTACAGCTCCAACGCTCTGTTCCACTCTGTTACCAAGGTTTCCGAGACCTGGGACTGCTGTAAAACACTCACACACACCTACACACTCTGCACTGTCTCTGAGAATGGGTGACCTTGCACGGCGATGAGAGGCTGGTTGATAAACTCAAGTGAGAGAGTGTTTACTCCACTGCCAGAAATCGGCCAGCACAGGGGGGTGGCAGCCAAGTAGCTGGTGAACCAGTGGTTTTCACACGTTACGGCCTCTGCAGAGCAGCCGTTATTACTATCTGACAGCACAGAGCACAGAAGCTGCATCAGATGTGCACCGACTCTGTGGCTTCACTAGGAAACACTCACTGTTGTAAGTTTAGTAGACCTACCTGCATTGAAAATGAATCCGTGCATGGACACAAGAAACGCAGTGACTCACAGCAACAAACAATAATCAACCACAAACCACAGCCTCCATAATATTGTAAGGTTGCCCTGAGTATAGATTTATATTTTCTGTTACAGTGATACCAGACGATTCTAACTTTCTCAGTTACCACTTTAGTTTTGTGCCTGCTTCGGGAACAATTGAACTTTTTAGGAATGAAGTTTTATTGGAATACATTGCAGCTGCAGCTGGAAATCGTTTTGCTACAAAGGTTTTTGCCACAAAGGTTTTAATTATAGATTAATCCGAGGATAACTATTTGATTACATTTACAAACTGTGGTCTTTATATTATTCACAGCACTAGCAGCAATGTATACCAAGCTATGACCAAGTCCCTTAATACGTAGTAAAGTATTGATCTTGTAAGGAAACTAATCCAGAAAGAAATCAATGATGTGCACAGAAACATCACTACGTGGAACATGCATGATGGTGAACGAAAGTAGAGGCGACAGTTCATGTTGTGGGTAAGGGATAAAAAAAGAAGAAGAAACCTATGCGATGGTTTGATTGATCGGTTCTCCCCTCTTAAACAGTCCACTCACAGCTCACTCATTTGTGTCAGAGGATGCTTTGAATTGATTTTAAGAAGAGGCCAAAAAGTGGTCACTCACCCACACACTCGCGCGGTGATAGATGAAGCTGCTGAAGCAGTAGAGGGCTGACGTACAGTTAAGCGTTGTCTCGGGATTGTTAATGATGATTTCCTTGCTGCTCCCTCTAGTTACTGCAATCAGCTGCTTTCACCAGGATGCAGAGAGACACCGAGATAAGATACGTCCGCCTCTCTCCTCTCATAGCAGCTCTCTGTCTGATTTGTATGTCAGTCAGTGTCAGATGCTCCCCCGCTAGTCCTCTCAGCTTTTTGGCTTAGTATTAATGTGTTTTGTTATCTGTTTGGATATTTTTCAGCATTCAAAACACTGACAATCCCTCTGCTTCTGGTTTCATTCACCTGGCAGACCTCCAGTACTTGTGTACTGTGTGTTTGTGGGTTTCTGCGCCTCTGCCAGTCCCTGTGTTAAGGGAGGTATCATAACTGACAGTTTTATTTTCCTTCCTTTTATTTGCATTGCATCTTTCATTTGTTTGGATTTGTGTTTCAATATGTGTGTTAAAGGAGACGGTAAACACTCCCCCACAGATCTACTACATTCTGGGAACCTTCTGAACAGCTGCATTGTGTATGTGCTGCGCGCATGTGTTGGACGCCACGCAAAGGAAAATCAATGGTATTAATTTGCGAAGGCAGTGGTGAGAGCTGAGGCAATCTGCTGGACACTGGGAACCACACTTTGGTCTGATTTATCACACAAACCAATACGCACGCAGACACACAGATCTAACTCCCCCCCCCCAATCCCAGCTCCCAAAATCACACCTTCCTTCCCCTCTCCTCCACTCTGGTCTGCATTCAGAAACAATATCAGTTTACAGTTTGGGACATGTTGGAATGTCGCGCTTCACTCGCCCCCCTGCTTCTCTCACTCACACACGAGCACAACTCTCGCTTGCTCCCTCTCTTTATCGCGGTACAGGTAATTAAAAGGCAGGCTGCCACAGTGGCAGGAGGGAGGAGAGGACTGGAGGGAAGGACAGAGGAGAGTTCCACATCTGCACCACTATACAGCACGACATGAGCCACACAGTCCAACCAATCCTGCTTTGTCTGCACCAACCGGTCTGTAATTAGCAAAACCTTCACTTTGTTTTAGAATTACAGTTAAAAATATTGTTCTCTAAGGTTTTATGTCACAACTGATAATCTTGAGTTGATCCACCGAGGAACTTGATGAGAGAATTCAAACGTGTCTCAACACACTTCCAGTGACAAATGATACTAAACATGCACAAACCAAATGATGGGCTAAATGCGATTAAGGTAGAGCAGCACCTGAGTTTGTAGATTACTCATCATGGATTACTGCATTTGTTTTCTACTTAAAGCTTGCTTCTGTGGATGCCACGAAGATAAACTTTGAACCGATGGTCGACCGCTGATCATATTCCCCTTTTGATTCCAGTAACTGAGCCCATTCACCTGCGGTGTTATGTGTATTTTGCAATAAATAAAAGAGAAGGGACCTTGAATTGGTCTAAATTAACTGAGGAGGATCTTAGAGAGGGCTCCTTCCAAACTGATGCCCTGTTGGAGAGAATTCAATTACCAAAAGAGGCCAGTGTGTGCGGTGATGTACCTTGTAGGAATCCACAGCACAGTAATGAACAACAGTAAGTTCCCTCTGTAAGTCTATCGTGGAATCTCTTTCTGTCTCCAGTAAGTCAAGCTAAGCTCATAAGGGTGGAAGACTTTGTGGACTATGTGGAAGAGCTACACATAGAAGGGTTTTTATAGCTTGCATTTAGTCAGATAGGGAAAAGCATGGACCTTTACTTGAATATGAGGAGCCTTCTAATTCAAGTTTTACATGTGCCCTACAATTTATTAAAAGAAATGAGAACAAAATGAGGTCTGACTCACTCGCTACAGCAGGGAGTTGCACAGGCTCTCAGTGGTTTATAATGACATTATGAGGCTGTTTCTTAAAGTTCCAAGAAGTAGTGTGTTGTAAATGTTGGTGTACCCGCTTGTTTGGCTTTAATTTTCAGTGTTCTGTACACATTTACTCCATGGAACTCCATTGCTTCATTAGATTTTCATCTGCGTTCTAGTTTATATGCTAATGTATGATTATTCTGGAGTGCATTCCTTTTAATCTTGAGTGTGTGTGTGTGTGTGTGTGTGTGTGTGTGTTCAGAAAGACCTCTCTCCGTTGATTTTTAGTACGTTTGAATTGAATCGATTGGCAAGTTGGATATTAAAAGGTTAAATGCTTAGAAATGTCCTATTCATTGATTATTGAAGCATTAAATGGAAAGATATCAGTGGTCATACTGAGGTAAGTGTATTCAATGTCCAAGGTATATACTGTACCTTCAGACTCATGTGTCTGTACGTCAGCTTGATAGAGGCTGGACCACCCGTGTATACAAGCTATATTCAAAAACAAATGAAAAGAACTAAAATGAAAAGAAAGGAGTTTAAAGCTGACACGGCTCTGTCTGTGTCGATGGGTGTTACAGTCTACATTAAACACCTTCTCTTTCCCCGAGCTAGGATTCAGAAAGCCACCAGCCACGAACTCCAGACTGAGTCCATTATCATGTTTTATGAGTTATTAAAACCAGCATCATACTGATATTTTTCAGCGTGACAACCAAACCTGCATTTGATGAACTCAGACGGACATATTTCATTTTTTTATGACGTTTGATGATCTCAGTGATGTTTCCGATGAATGAGTGTGTCATTTAATATACAAGTACACATTAGGACAGCAATGTGCCTACATTGTGCCAAGCTATTTATTATGCCAATTAGGATGCATTTTCAGCTTAGTGGTGGATGTTTGGTACATTTACAAACTAAATGAGCTGCCAATCTCCATTATAGCGTCCGTATTTATCCTGGGATTTCATTTACGTACACTGACTAAAATAAAACCCTCCTTTGTCACAGTTATGAGATTAAACTCACACACACACACACACACACACACACGCGCGCATACAGTTATGGGATTTAAGTACAAACACACACACACATGAAATGCACCCTGCTCCCGCTCCTTATCTTATCCTGTGTCCTGCATCGCACCAGACATAACTAATCTACTGTAGAGTGTCTTAATCCAATCAGACCTGTTGTCTACTGAACCGAGACGCAGTGGGTTCTGTTAAATATGTGCACCCAGCAGACTCACACAACCCGGCCGCGCATTGCTTTATTGGTTTATGTACAAAACCTGTGAGTGCTGTTGTATTTGTTAGGTTGAGTTCTTTGGTTATTTTAACACCAGGTTGGAGCCCTTAAATCACCAACTGCAGTGATCAGATAAAATTAAAAGAAAAGTTAACAGTGAAAAAATCAAATGAACTATTGGAATTATTGTGTAAAATCGATTTGTTCCTTATCATTCATTCCTATGAACTGCTCACACAGCAGTTAGGATCCAGCATCTGATTATGACTGACACACATGAAATTAGACGTCTGTTTTACACAGTAAACAAAGCAGAGCTGCCAGGTGTTGGTTGTGTGGCACTGAGTTATTACTCCCTCACTTCCATATCCCGCATGATGTTAAGATATTTTCATTTTCATCTCTCAAGAGTCCTTTTTCATGTGTGCTGTGATTTAAATCTCATCTTTGCTTTACCCTCTCACGTCTGTCGTAAGCCCAGTTCATAGTTTTTTCTTTTTTCATCACACAGATCTCACCCTGCTGACTCACAAACTAGAAATACCAAATAGGGAAAAAAACTTTTAGGTGATGTACTGGGATGATTTGGGCTGTGTTGACTCGTCATTGACTATTTGCCGCGGGGATGTGGATTGTTGATTACTGATGTTGTGTTATTGCTTCCCTCGCTGTCATCTCAGCTACTGAGAATTTTTTTTTCTCCAGCCTGCTTTCATCTCGGGGACCTCAGCCTCTTGCCTCTTATTGAATAGCTGAGGAGTCATTTTCTAGTCCTTGTGTCGGGAAGAAACTCACACAAGACAAATGGTCCAATTCCACTTTAACAGGCCCATTCATACTGTAATAGAGGGCTGGAACAAAGAAAGGAGAGAGCCGGGACATTAGGAATTGCACCGTCATCCTCACTCACTGTGTTTGACTTTGCATGCACGTGTGTGTGTGTGTATGTGTGTGTGTGTGTGTGAGGGGAAAGACAGAGGAGAAGGGAGCAAGAAAACAAGAGAGAGAGGGTTCTCTTTAACTCTCTCTGTTGGAGATGTACTACCTCCGGGATATTCTGCCATCTGATCCACTTTAGTAGTGTGGAAAACAGCCAGTGCATCTTTTCAATTTCAGAGAAATGGATAGTGTGTGTGTGTTCATGCGTGTAGGCTCGGATGGGTTTGGGAGTGTGTGTGTGTGTGGGTGTGTGTGTGTGAGCACAGAAGGAGAGACAGAGCAAGTCAGAGAAAGAGACGGACATAAAAAAGGAAAAAGGGATTTTGAGGGAAAGGTGTAAGTTAAAAAAGGCCAGTATTTATCCGTCGCAGGCCTGGGACTCGCAAGAGGGAAGAGACCAAGTGCGAGATGAGAGCAGAAGCGGGATAGCAGAGAGACGGACATGGAATAAAAGGAGTTTGGCATGGAGGGAGACAAACACTGCTCCCCCTCTGCCTTTAAGCCCAGCAATAATTTAGAGCCTCGGCCCTCTGAAGCCCTGGATCCACATTGACTGGTCATCCTAAATCAAATCAGGGAACTGAGCTGGCTGCTCGGTGTGTGCATGCGTGCACTCATGTTTGGCTGTTGGTTCACACACACACACACACACACACACACACACACACACACACACACACACACACACACACACACACACACACACA